>JACXGK010000623.1:0-42704 GCA_016801125.1 Novumbra hubbsi
CCCTAACCCCTCTGGTCAGCCCTAACCCCTCTGGTCAGCCCTAACCCTAACCCCTCTGGCCAGCCCTAACCCTTCTGGCCAGCCCTAATCCTAACCCCTCTGGTCAGCCCTAACCCTTCTGGCCAGCCCTAACCCTAACCCTTCTGGCCAGCCCTAACCCCTCTGGCCATCCCTAACCCTTCTGGACAGCCCTAACCCTAACCCTTCTGGCCAGCCCTATCCCTAACTCCTCTGGCCAACCCTAACCCCTCTGGTCAGCCCTAACCCTAACCCCTCTGGTCAGCCCTAACCCCTCTGGTCAGCCCTAACCCTAACCCCTCTGGTCAGCCCTAACCCCTCTGGTCAGCCCTAACCCTAACCCCTCTGGCCAGCCCTAACCCTTCTGGCCAGCCCTAATCCTAACCCCTCTGGCCAGCCCTAATCCCTCTGGCCAGCCGTAACCCCTCTGGCCAACCCTAATCCCTCTGGCCAGCCGTAACCCCTCTGGCCAACCCTAACCCTAACCCTTCTGGCCAGCCCCAGGGCAATGTAGCACTTCTCCCCAGCAACCAATATCTCCACCTCAAAAGAGTGTCAGTGTGTGCTAAGAGGCAGTCGGGCCTGGGCCAGACCCACATCTTGCATGCTTCTCCCCTTTCTGATGTACTCCAGGAGCTGCTGACAGAGGTGGGTGGGGATTTCTGTATATTTATTCAAGGGAGAAATACAATACATTCTAAAAGAGGTGACATCGAAATATTTAAAAGTCATGATGACCGGCAGAAATAATCAAAGTACAAAGTACAGAAGTACAAAACACATTTACAAAACAACAGAAACCACTGAAGTCTTGTAAACTCTTGAACGTGCTCCACACTTGCACTAGAGAAAGAAAGTGAGTGAAAAAGAAGGTCAATATTTACTGGATGCTGGGAATCTGGCTGTTCATATCAACAGCCCAGGAGTACAACAGAGCACCACAACAAAGGAGGAAGTTCTTAAGTACATACTAGGAAATACTACATCCTGAGAACCCAGATGGGGCCCTGGTGAAAAGCCGAGCACTAAATAGTCAAGGATAAAGGGTGCCGTTCTGGCACAGAGCCCTCCAGTCAAGAACCCTGCCCATGCTTATCACACTCTTGTCCCAAAAAACCCCACACGATTTAACATTATAATAACAGGCTTAATAGAACCTATGTGAGAAACTCAAGAGACTCAGAAGAACAGGTTACTATGGAAAGGGTGATTAGGTGGGCAGCTAGGCAACCAGGCGCTGTACCTAATTTTCCACCCAGTATGTCATAGGGAATAAAGCAAATTAACGCCTTTATTTTGAATTGAAAAAGATAAGATGACAGACACAGTGGGGGTGGACTCCTCTTTTAAGCTTATGACAACACCTAGGCACGTTAAGCTAATAGGCCTGCGGCTGCCAGACATGTGTTTGGAAGAAGCTGACATTGTTTTAGCTGTACTTCAATGAAAAGGTCTCCCCCAACGCAGCTGGATGATGATGACGATTGCCATTTTCCTGTCACATTCCAAAGTGTATGCCAGGTTATCTATCCAAAACCAGGTCTCAGTCAAGACAGTATAATTTTCTTTTCATAACTGTAATGACAGGAGTTAAATGACATTTCAATCCATTAGCAGATGTGCTTATCCAGACTGACTTGAAGTTACAGGACTAATTAAAGAGGGCAAATCCAGGCACAGTGTTAGAGTTAGTGAGCACGGCAACTCGTGCCAAAATATATCAGGAATAGCATGCGAGGCGAAAGAACAAACAGAGTTCACAACAAACTACTGTCAAACTCAGCTCACAAGATGAAAACCATCAACAGCAGAGACTGTTCTGCCAGAGCAGTGGAAAGTTGAGACAGTTCCGCCTGAGCAGTGGAAAGTTGCTAGATGGGAAGGCGTTGTTGTTTAGCATTGTGTCTGGATGCAGAACAGCCTGTCTGATCAGGATGGCACCAGAGACAGGAGGGAGAACTTGGTCATAAACAGGGATAACACCACTGACGACCAGATGCGCTAGTCTGGTGGGGAATCTGCACATGAAAGCTAAATTCAGAGTGGACACGGATTGTGAATGTCGATGGTCTGGGAATGTTAACACAATGCCAGATTCTTTTAATCTTCCAAGTTAGAATCTCACATCTTGTCAGCATCTGAAAAAAAACAAGTGATTGTACTTCTCTCATGACAATACCAGGGAAATAACTGTCCTGTCCTTTCTCTGTGTCCTCAAGCCACTACATTGCCAGAAACAAATGGACTTCTCACACTCCTTTCCCTCTTTATATGTTTAGAAGTTGTCTCACTGCCATCTTCTCCTCTGCCTCCTAGACTTTCATGCCTGGACAGGTGTTCCTTCCAAGGAGGGAGTGGTTACAGTTGGTGTGTTGTCACACCTTTCTGCCTCTGCGTCATGCTGAGTAAGAGAGAGAGAAAGAGGGAGAGAATGAGAGAGGAAGAAAGAGAGAGGGAGAGGAAGATACATAGCGCAAGAGAGTCTGTAAGCCTCTGTGAGAGTGCTGACAGATTGCTGCAGTCTCACTGCCTCTCTCATCATCTCTCACTTCATCCTTCTCTGTCTGATCCTGGCTCCGGGTGATGTCGGTAGGGGGTTGGCAGGTTGTGGGGGCAGGGCCCTGTTTTGTTGACCTGCTGCCCAGGCAACAGGTGCAACATGCTGAGTGCTCCGTCGTCTACCCGGCTTCCTATCGCTCCTGGGGGCATTTGGAGAAAACCATAGGAGCCTCTCAGCCAGCCTGGGCTTGGTACCCGCCAGTCTAGCCGCCTGTGTAACGTGGCCACTATGGTGCACCCAATTTCCTAGTTGGTGCACCACACCGTACTCTGGTCATTAGCAATAGCTTAACAAGATGCTTTCCAAAATGGCCATCCATAGGGGTGGGAGTGGCCATCCATAGGGGTGGGAGTGGCCATCCATAGGGGTGGGAAGGGCCCGGGACCCGCCCATACAATATCATATTTATATTGCATTAGTTACATGCTGACATATCGTATGTTTTGTGGATCTTACTTCTCACATGGCAAATGGGCTGAATTCAATCAGAATAGCATTACTTACAGTTTACGACCTCCATAGCAGGCGGGGAGAACTTTGACATGTCCCCTAAACCAACACTTTGCCATGCCACCCTACTTCCTGTCAATATGCCTGTTCAACTGAAAGCATATGGCAGTCAGCACGTGCTAGAGGAGGACGGATTCCCCAGCCAAAGACCCTAATGGAGCTTGCAGTTGGCCCACCTACCACAAGGGGTCACTGAAAAGCAGACTTGGTCGTTATTCACCCACCGGGCGAGCCAACTTGCCCTGTCCTTAGCTTGACCCCGGGTCACTGTTGGCACGGTCTCAGATGTCCAGTTCCACTGACCCAATTTATGGAAAACAACACAATGCGTTGTGGAGCACAGATTGATTTCGTAGCTGGTTTTACTGTTTGACTGGTCACCAAGAGGCCCTCAGGGGGACACTTCCTTCTGGACAAGTTCACGCAGTGCCTCCTCAGCCTGGTAAGAGGGGCCACTATGTTTTTTTTCTGGGTTCTGAGGAGGCACTGCAGGCTTAACACCCCACATGACACAGGAAAGGCCTCACCAAGGACGGAAAAGACTTCTACATTTGGGTTTCCTCTGTTGGCCTCCTAGATGGTTTCCACTTTCCACCGTCGCTCTACTGTCATGTGGAAGTTTAGTTTAATAGTTTTCCTTCAAAAGAAAAGCAGCAGCTGTTATGTAAAAGGTGTTCAGAAGGTCATTATTGCACCTTGTGACATAATCATCACATAATTCTAGAGTAAAAGAGTGAGTCAGAGTGAGTTACCCCTTCATAAAGCCTGCCTGTTGGGGCCAGGAATGACCTAGTTATCATTTACACATATACACCCACACGCGCACACATACACAATAACTGCCTGCTGAAAAAGCCTCTTGCTGCCCACCCTCATATAATCTCTGGTTAGTTGCCTCCAGGGAGAGGGAGAATAATTGTCTGTGTTAGTTATCCCAAAGTATAAGGAGCTTATAATCATTTTATGTGGTGATAGCAGGGAAACAAATGAGCTCCGTCATTGGCCAAGTGTTTTATTGGCTCAGCAGAATAAACGGGAGAAGAACCTGGGAAGATTAAATAGAGCATATGAAAGACCTCCCTAATCCCACCCTATTCCCTACACAGTGCTCCATTTTTGGTCAGAGACCTAAACATGAAAACTAGTGCACTATGTATGGGGGTAGGTTGGCATCTGGGATGAAGGCGTGCTGAACAGCTTAAGTAACCATTCATTTGCCTGGGCTATGAAGAAACCGTGCTAGACTGGGGCTAGTTCATTCGCCACCGCCATCTAGTACTGGGTGAGACCCAGTACTGACTTGACTAACAAGCCTGACTCCTTCACGACATGGACTTTACAAGAAACCAGCACCAGGATGTTGGTCCAATGTTCAGATATGCTGTGGCATTTCATTGCTGCTCAGGTGTTATCAAGGGACCAAATGCATGCCAGGAAAACATTCCCCAGACCAACACACCCCCTCCACCAGTCTGTATCGTTGACACCGGGCATGAGGGGTCAGTGGAGGCAGGGAGCTCATGCCAACACCTGACTCTGCCTTCAGAAAGCACGACGGGACCTGGGATTAAGTGAATCCACCAAAAATGTATGGCATATTAAGAAGCTTGTTAAAAAGCATTAGTGAATATTGTTGGGGCAATAAAAGGCTAAGTTAATGTAAAATCTGCAGTTCTGCGACACAACACAAAGACAGAGATTTTGTTAAAGGTTTTTTTGACAGGTGGGATTTCTGCACCAGCCAGTAGTGTTACCATTGGCCCACAACCCTGCAACAGTCAGAAAGTGTCTTGGGGAAGCTCTCCTGTGTTCTTGTCACACTCGTCGGTCTGGACAGGATTGCAGGTGTGCGTTGTAACAGACCAAGACGGGCAAACACTCACCTTTGAAGAAGTGAGGGCACCATACAGGAGCCCTCACAACCAATGTAATGTTAAATCACAGGTTCCAAATTTTATAAAAAAAACAGTTATTTGCCTTTTGCAGACAATCTTATCAAAAGTGGCGAGTAGAAGCAATTGAAAGTAGGTGCTTAACAGCACTGTACACAATGTATTTGAAACTGTAGCTGGCTTTTCTAATCAGCCAGTCAGTATTCATATTACTGTCATTCTGGTGAGTTAGCAACTCTAGCCAGCGAGGAACTTTTTCAGCAAAGCGTCTCGTTAAAGAAGTAGTTTGGGTATTAACCAGTTTCCTTTCACACTCGCAGAGTCTTTTTCACGCTGTTCGGTTCCCACTGTGGGGACAGGCGGTGACTCTGGCGCCATTTCTTTCCCTACACGGTATCTGCCGGCTTGCCAACCTGGTGGTTCCCAACAGGGAGTTACACGGTTTATGAGAAACCAATGAATTTGAGTATATTAAACAGTATCATGATGGGACACTCGACAACTGTTCCTCCAAGGAAGGAATCCGGCAACCCAAGAAAGGTGTTGGCTCCTTCAGCAAATTGAAATAACATGGTTGGTGGTTCAGATAGGACACAACCGAGTCCATGTTTTGGTAGGAGATGAGCACAGATCATGATATAGTAGTTGTCCATGTACATGTACTACTGACTCTATTCGGTGTGTTTATGGTTTCGCTATTTTCTTTGGGGGGGGCAACTATTTTATGCACATTTCATTATTAAAGGGATATCGTTATTTCTTCACATGCCTACTATTAAATAATTTAACTGTGAACATATCTGCAAAGTTAATTTCCATTTCTCATCTCCATCCATTCTCCTAGATTGGACCGCTAAGTATTACTGGAGTTGCAACAAAAGTGTACCAGTACTGAAGACCTGCATGAATATACAAAGACATTTTCGGTCCATATTAGGTGTTTTAAGAGTCTTTGAGGGGGGGAGGGGGGGATCTATGCACTTACATTTCTTGGGAAAAGTAAAGCATTACCTTTATTTGCCTAATGGCGAACAGCCAATGACAGCTTAATAAAATAAAAAAAATGTGTGTGTCAGTGCGTGATACTGAACCCCAGAATAACATGATCCATTGTCCAACCCTCTGAGTCACTCCCATGGAATCACCCAACGGCTTCCAAGGCTCCACAACAACTACAGTCTATAAGATAAAAGAACAGAAAGTCAACACTGTCATGGCATATTATGAACACACTGAGTGCATTATCACCGATAAGAAGAAAAGGCCAGTGGAAGTGTCTGAAATGGCATCATAAACTCTTCAGAGACTCTGGTGAGTGATAGTGCACTATAATGATATATAGGTTTTGGTTATTCCCAAACAGATTGTAACGCTTGTGCTTTTTCTCATAATTGTGTTCAGTTGGAAAACGGACAGACTGGTGTGCGTCTGTGACAGACCCGGGTTGAAATACACAAGTATGAAGCTCCCACACTAACCACTCTCTCGATAATTCGGAAAGTCAAATGGACACACATTTTTTATATTTTCTGTTTATTATTCATGTCTCTATTGACAGGACAGTGTAAAGTAGAGGTAGAGGCTTGGAGAACAGGTAATCAAACAGGTATTCAAAAAAAAAAGAGAGGAAATGAAAACAAGTATGCAGAGAGATAATGAAAGGAAAACAGGTATGCAGAGAGAAAGAGTAAAAGAAAACAGGTATGCAGAGTGATAATGAAAGGAAAACAGATATGCAGGGAGATAATGAAAGGAAAACAGGTATGCAGAGAGATAATGAAAGGAAAACCGGTGTGCAGAGAGATAATGAAAAAAAGGAAAACAGGTATGCAGAGAGATAATGAAAGGAAAGGAAAACAGGTATGCAGAGAGATAATGAAAGGAAAGGAAAACAGGTATGCAGAGAGATAATGAAAGGAAAGGAAAACCGGTGTGCAGAGAGATAATAAAAGGAAAACAGGTATGCAGAGAGATAATGAAAAAAAGGAAAACAGGTATGCAGAGAGATAATGAAAGGAAAGGAAAACAGGTATGCAGAGAGATAATGAAAGAAAAGGAAAACAGGTATGCAGAGAGATAATGAAAGGAAAGGGACAGAACTCCGCTGGGCAGATTTCTACACAAACGTTTTGTAATTGATTAGTTTATTGGGGAAACACATTTTGTTTAAACACAATTACAACACAGTACATTATGGTTAATGTGCTACCAAAAATTAAAAAAATCTAAATGGTCAGCCAATAATTCAATAAAGCATTGTTACCTGTCATCTTTTCAAAGAATGGTTTAGCACAAAGGCGTTAAAAAAAACGATTTCAGACAATCACTACCAGCACAAGTCAAATACATTATACCCCAAGGAACAGACAGACATGGGATCAAATACATAGACCGTGTCAATATTTGTCATGGAAAGATGCACACCGAATGCCAATAAAAGTATATCAAAATACATCTTAATATTCTACACTACTTATAATTCGTCAAATTGGATTTAATCATGCTATACACAATATTTTAAGGCCTGTGAGTGCACACGTAAGGTGTGTGTGAGGAGATCGCAGGTGGGATTATCCAGGCGGGCACAGTCGCCGTGGGAACAGGGTGAAAAGGACAGACGGCTTGCGATCGTATCAGGCAGCACGTACACAGGACAGCCAGCTAGGCAACTTCTCACAAAGACCAAAACACAGCAGGGCGACCACAGGGGTGGACAAAACCCCCTTTAACATAACCCAACTCTGAACTGGGTTGGGACTTTTAGTCCGTTAGACAAAAGTGATCGATGTAGATTACGCGTTGTTTTACCGTACGTTCCGTTGAACAACACGACAAAAGTGCTCAGTAAATCAGCAATGACGTAATTTCATGCTGACTAAAAATGAACAACCCAATAAAAACCGATTATTATTCCATTCGTATAACATGGTAGGCAAGACGCACAACATGCCATCAACGTGTTATGAAGAGTGTGTAGAGAGAAAGATTTAAGGACTGGGTTCGGGGTTTTGCCAGACAAGCCTGCTGACAGCTTGCGTAAAGCTGGGATCTGATATCCACTTATCTAAACAGGAGCGCCCGAACTGCAATGTAAACAGTGTACAAAGACTCCACTGCAGGCAAGTCAGTACCATCACTGTTGTACCCCTCTGCATTCTGCGGCTTTGCACTTCGAGTGCAAACCAAACCCACTGAAACACATACCGGTCTGAATTGTTCCCCCCCCTTATTGCGGCAGAACTACTCTTTATTTTCCTTACCTGTTAGGACAGCAATAACTGTGGTTGCATAGGGTTAAATGACGATGCATAAAAGCACAGTTTTCTAGCAAAGCTTTCGGCAGCAGCAGTAATGGTAAAAGAACATGGGCCTAAATGGTAGGTTTGGGTTGGTTTGTGTCCAGATATCCACACCCCTAAACCTCCATTAATATCAGCAGCTATCTTGTGTGCTAGCAACATTCCCATCGTGCAACCTTTAGCTAGCATGTTAGCAAACCAAATGCACAGGGGTGGGCATGTTCTTGGCACTTTAATAAAATCAATCATAGCTGACAGGGACATAAAATCAAGCATTCAATCAATATTTGCAGACAAGTAAATAAAACCAATCAATCACAACTGTCACGGAAAGAAAGAAAATCAATTCTGACTGGCACTGTTGGTTACTGTTGGTTACAGGATATTTTAGCTGGCAAACACCAGTAGTGTATCTTGACATCCTTCCTGGTTCCACTCAAAAGTGGATCATTAAGTCCATGTGATCCAGGCAAAACGTGACTGGAAAAATATCATTTTGGTAAAGATATTTTGTAATTTATTATGCTTTTTCGAACAGCATTGGAAATAATATCCTGCACTATACAATATAATTCCACCCAGGGAAGTTCTTGGGACACCAACAGTACATTACCCACTGTATAGGTACAGGAAATGTCAACAGAAACTTCTTCTGGAAAGTTCAGTTGCATAGTTACAGTACAAATGAAAGAGGGATAATATTTGCATTGCTTCTAATTACATCAGATTAACGCGCTCTATCAACGAAGAGACTGACACGACATGAGGGGGAGGGATGGGAAAGAAGCACATGCAAACAAACACACACATACAAAGACACGCAGATATATACACACAAACACACACAGCGGAGAAGACTATGGGCCTGGCCAGGTGTATTGGTTGGAACACACCATGAGAGAAGTTTGCTTCCCACCAAAAGAGACAGAACACGGTTCAACTACTGGTTTTCATCTGCTGAACGTAAAACCAAAACCCACGAGAGCTCCCCCAGGATCATGAACGTGCCGATCCACCGCCAGATGGGTGAGATTTGCCCTTGTCGTAACTAATTTGTCAGTCCGCTCTTTAAGGCAGGCTGGTATTCAAAAGATAACGCATACTATTTGTACCCCGTTGAAGGTTTTCTAAAAAGAGACGGAATGTACAGTCCTCTTAGTGCGGAAATATAGTACCTTAGAGACCTCAATCTCACATCCTCAAAACCCGTCCTTGAGCTTGTCAAAACTCGCTCTTATCTGTTTACAGCATCATCACCCTCTTCTCTCAATGCTGGTGAGGGTTACTCTACTCACTTGAAGTGGTAGTTCGGCCAGATTCATATTAGGTGTAAATCTACTCACCATTACCTTGTTCCTAAAAACAAACCATGTTCTCAAAACAATCATTATTCAACTGACCCAGTTCGTAATTAGCATTATTAGCATTGTCCATATTAATGAATGGAAACGGTAGAAAACTATTTCCTATAGCCACCACACGCAGCTTCAGTTCTTGGGCAACAGTGTAATTGGGTTGGCTGTGAACTTTAACCTCAACAAGCCAATTGAAGATAGGTAGCATAGCTATCTATCTTAGCTAATTGGCCTATTTTCATTCGTAGATTTAAGCATTGTAAGGAAAGCATGCACTCAAACAGGTAAAAACTAGAACATTCTGTCAACATAGAGAAAGTCAGAGAACACAGAATCTAGTAACATGGAGAAAGTCAGAGAACACAAATAATCTATCAACATGGACGAATGTCAGAGAAGAGAAAAGATCTATCAACATGGACTAAGTCAGAGAACACAGAGAATCTATCAACATGGACTAAGTCAGAGAACACAGAGAATCTATCAACATGGACTAAGTCAGAGAACACAAAGAATCCAATTACATGGAAAAAGTCAGAGAAACACAGCATCTATCAACATGGACAAAATCAAAGAAAAAAATGCATCTAACAACATGGACAAAATCAGAGAACACATAGCATCTACTAATACGGAGAAGGTCAGAGAACACACAGCATTTCTTAACATGGAGAAAGTCAGAGAAGGCAGTTTAAAATAGTAACTAGCTATGAAAAACAAACTTTGTGAAAATATCTATATTCACAATAAGGGCAATAACGAAGAGATTTTAATCAATTGGCACTGTAATAAACCTGCCACAAGGATGCAAGTGTATTTGCCCCCATTCACACTGAGATTGTTCGAGAACCAAAACAAAATCTCCATTGGCCAATGACTGAAGCAGATGTTGGTTATAAATTGGTTTCACAAAGTCTCCAAAACAAAAATTAGACTTCACCTCTATGCATAAAAACACATTTGGATGTTTTACATTCCCATTTTATTAATTTAGCAGCTTTCAGAGCGACTTACAAAACCACCACTCAACTCTGTGGGCAAGTACCATGTTCATCTAGTGAATGGCAACTGGAAGCCAGTGGAGTGAATGTTTACAACCTCCAGTGGAGTGAATGTTTACAACCTGGGTAGCTGCCAGGCAGAGTACTGGCCCGCTCAGCGCCACTGCCAAGCACCAGTCCAGGAAAGCCGAGGCCAGGGTTGATTTGTCTCAACCTGCAACCTTTCTTCAGTGACCTCGGTCTACTTTCACTACTTAACAATGATGACGATGGCATTCTCAGCGTAGGTCATCACAACCACATCCTTGGATCAGCCGTAAAGTCACCCAATCCGTGTGTGTGAGGGAGTGAGCTTATGTGCAAGAGTGAGTTTATCAGTGCCTCGACTCCAACATCTGTAACCTGGACCCTTTTAATGTGTCTGTATTGGAGACGAGGGGGTCTGATCTGCATACCCACAAACCAAACACAACCCAGGATGTTACTGTTACCTCTTTCCTAAACACTGCTGGGAAACCATCACAGACGACGGTAAACATCCATCCTGACCCCCGCTGCTCGCCAACAGGGCCAAGGCACCCGCAGAATGGTGCCAGCCAATTAATGTGCCAGCTCACTTAATGGACAGCTTTATGGCAAACCTGGCAATCAGAGAAGGGATCTTGTTTCTGAGCACTGAAGAAGTGTTGGACTGAAGAAAAATAAAACACACACTATATAACATAGACTTGAATAGGAAAAAAACATGAACAAAACTGTCATTTTTGCACACATCCTGCAATAACCCCTTCCAAGCTTCTACCACAATTTGCCACAAATCTTTTTTTGCCTCGGACTGCTATGTTTTCTGAACTGCCATATACCCAGTAATGTAATAGTAAGTTCAGGCCTATAAGTTAATATGTTTATACTTTCACCATGTCCAACACTGAATTGTTAATGTCCCAAAATGACAAGCACTTGGCACAACAACCTGGGCACGACATTATAGGTGGCAGATTCAAACACATTCAACTCTCATGTGTTGATCAGGGGCTCCCGAGTTTGTCCAGCCTCACCTCCTCTCCTAGAGGGTGCCTCCTGATGGCTGGGAACGGCCCCCACTGGAATCGCCACTGAGCCCACCTATAAAACACGTAGAGGTCAGGGCCGCACTACTCTTGTATAGGAGAAGTTTGTAGGTGAAGAAGTGTGAATATTCCATTGAACACCTGTAAGGAGGTTATCCAATGCTCCTCATCCAGTCTGTCAGAGCTTGAGACGATCTACACGGAAGAATGTGAGAAATTATCGCAATACAGTTGTGCATAGGTGTTTGAGGCACATCCAAGACAAAGACAAAGCTATGATCACTGCCAAAAGCACTTCTACCAAGCACAAAATAAAGAGGCTGAATACAAAGATATCATGCACAATATGGACAAAAGTATTGCGGCACCTACACACTACACCTACAAGAGCTTGTAGGACATCCCATCGTAAATCCATAGGAGTTCATATCAATTTGCTCAACGCTTTGTAGCTATAACAGCTTCCACTATTCTGGGAAGGCTTTCTTCAAGAATTTGGAGAGTGTCTGTTTTTACCATTCCTCCAGACGAGCATTGGTCAGACACCGATGTTGCACGAGAGGGCCTGGCTCTCAATAACCGCTCTAGTTCATCCCAAAGGTGTTCAATAGGGTTGAGGTCAGGACTTTGTGTGGGCCAGTTAGGTTCTTCCAAACTCAACCAACCATGCCTTTTGCTCTGGGGCCCAGTCATGCTGGAACCGAAAAGGGCCTTCCTCAAACTGTTCTCACAAAGTCGAAAGCATATAGTTCTCCAAAATGCCTTGTTAAGTTGAGGCATTAACATTTCAGGAGAATTTAGGGGCCTAGGCCAACCCCTGAAAAACAACCCCAAAGCATCATCCCTCCTCCACCAAACATTACAGTTGGCACAACGCAGTCTCCTGGCATTCGCCAAACTCAGACTCGTCCAACAGACTGCCAGATTGAGAAGCGTAATTTGTCACTCCACAGAACACGTTTCTACTGCTCTAGAGACTAGTGGTGCCATGCTTTACACCACTCCATCCAACGCTTAGCATTGTGCTTGGTGATGTAAGGCTTGCATACAGCTGCTCAACCGTGGAAACCCATGACATGAAGCTCATGGCGCACAGTTTTAGTGCTGATATTAATGCCAGAAGAGGTTTGGAACTCTGCAGTTGTTGAGTCAGCAGAGCGTTGGTGACTTTTACGCACTATGCGTCTCAGCACTCAGCAACCCCGCTCTGTAACTTTACATGGTCTGTAACTTCGTGGCTGAGTTACTGTGGTTCCTTAACGCTTCCACTTTGCAATAGTACCACTTAAAGTTGATCGTGGAATATCTAAGAGGGAAAGACGTCCACAAACAGACTTGTTGCAATGGTGGCATCATATTACAGTACCACGCTCAAATTCAGTGAGCTCCTTTGAATCACCCATTCTTTCACAAATGTTTGTAGAGGAAGACTGCATGGCTAGGTGCTTACTTTTATACACCTGTGGCAATGGTACTGAATGAAACGCCTAAATTCAATGATTAGGAGGTGTGGCCCAATACGTTTGTCCATATGTAGAGTATGTTTTTGTTTATTTTCTTGTTAAACTTGTGTTTATATAAATTCACACAAGTTTAAAAAGAAAAGTGTATTTTGCATTCTTATTATGGAGGTGATGTGTAGATTGACAAAAAAAAGTTTTAAAGAATCACAAATGAAGTCCTTAAACACAGCAAACTGTAGGGAACAAGAAGGGGCCGGAAGACACTGTGTATAGGCCAATCAGAAAAGCAAACAATACAGAGAGAACTTTAGTCACAATTGTAAATGGAAAATTGCTGTCAGAAGCTGCGTTTAAATCATTGACTTTCCGAACCACAACCTCTCATACACACACACACACTGGCCAATTCCCTAGTGGTCTATTGCAGGGGACGGACCTACCACCTCCCCTCTGCCCTTTCAGTCAGCCAGGCAGGAGGACCCATAACTGGAGCCAGCAGCCTACAGGACAAAGCCAAGCAGAATTAGGTGAAAGGTGATCCAACCCATATAAGGGGAGTCGTCCCGCAGTGTGTCTGACCGCCAAACCTGTCTTTTTGATATACAACTTTGAGAATGATTCAAGGTTGGTTCTTTCGGTGCCTCAGGGATAAGTCCTTGACATTGTGCTAGCTAAAGACAGAGAAATCCTCACGTGCAGAGGAGCTGGACCTAGGTCTGCTCAAGTGACCAGCACCGCGAAGACACTACTAATCTTGATTATATATCATCAAGTCCTGAACAAATTACTCTCCAATCTAAAAAAGATATTGTCTAGCAACGAATTTAGAAGCACTGGCAAATGTCCAGATGTGCTGCCCTCTGTTGAAAAAAAACTGCATTTTAAACGTAAACAAAGGTTTGGGGAAAGGGCATGAATTGTTACAGTGTTACAATGATTGAAAGTAAATTACCTGTCAAAACTGTGGGTGGAAAACAAAATTGGGATGCCTTGTTTTTAAAACATTTAATACATCTTTGCACTAAAAAGTACAAAATGCGGTACACTAGGGTTAAGGTTTTGGTTCAGTATTGTTCACACTGTAGTTAATGGAAATCATTTTTCATGCTGATGATAGTAATGTGCTGTGCAACTTTATGTATAATCAGAATTGTAAGCAATAAAAAATCACTATTAAATCTCAAATGTGTGTTCAATGCAATGCTCATATTTAAGTTATTTAGCAGACGTCTTTTCTAGAGCAGCTCACAATGGTGACTTCATACATTTTTTTCCTTTTTCTCACACTGGTACCCCATGGGAACTGAACTCAACATTTAACGGTTTGTGTCTTTTAGCAAATTTAAAGCATTGCTGGAATGACAAACTTGCCTGTATTTGATGTATGTTTATGTGCTCGCCTGCTGACATTTTTCCACTCGCGAGCGTGCAATATTTTGTTTGGTTTTTGCAAAAAATGTATTATGTAAACAGGTCACACTTGTAAAAGAGAACATGTTCTCAATATGTTTTCCCTAAACAGTCTCTCTCCTCCTCTGTTTCTCATTCTCTCTCACTCCCTCCCTCTCTTTACATCCCCCCCTCCATCAGCACGCCAAGATATTGTTATGAACAAAATCTAGTAGTATCTTCCCATTGATATATTTTTTTTATAATTAATCTGAATCACTAGGAAGTCATCCAAGACTTGGTAATAATCAAAACCGGAGAGGTTTTGGCAAGAAACTCACGGAGGTGATTTCACAATAAAATAGAATGATGGTCATTCCAAAAAATACATATTCCCCAATGCGGTGGTGGATCCATGGATGCATTGGGGGGCTGTTTTCTTCCAACAACCCTGAGAACAGAGGGGCTCATTATTGAGTTTGTGCAGGTACAAATGTGTGCGTAAAGCATTCACGTGATCGTCCTTTTACAAAGTGAGGGATTTATTAACACGAACGTTTGCCAGAGAATGAGCGTGAACGTACGAACCACCACGACAATGCCTAATCTCAGCACCAAGTGGTGGAATTAGGGAACGGCTAATCACATGTAGACTAGTTAATGTGGGAAATATATGTTTCAAATGTGTGAAAAACATAAGCGGTTTCGATTTTATTGCAACAGAACCGCCACCGAATTTGTTCATTTCATTTGATCACGTTCGTCCATTTGTAATGATAATGATCCAAATAAATTACAGTAATTGCTTTGTTAAAGCCACACGTTAAACCAATGTTGCACAATCATAGCAGATGGGGATTATGGAAGATAAGGCTCGGGGGTATTGTGAACGAGACAGCTCTCCATTGCTTTATTTGCAGGTGTTATGTAATGCCTAACAGAGGCCGCTGATTGACGGCAAAGCAGCAGGTGGAACACATGACTCGTTCAATCTACAGAACCACAATGATGACATAACAAAGTAATCTACAGAACCCCAAAAAGTACTCTGCAAGGCATCATGCCAAAGAACAGTAGCCATATTTTAAACCCCTTCATGGCTTATTGCTCAAATGTGCTCTTTTGAATAATTGGCCAAAGCTAAAGAAACTTGAATTGAACTAATCACAAGAACTGTACCGGAAAATATTAGTCCAAAGTCTGTCAGCCTCTGCTGGGAGGCTAAAACTGGGCCTTGTTTGAATCTTCCATAATATTATCCTGATCCACACGAAGGGGTCATCGACCACAGAGTCAAGCTTTTGCAATGGTCATCCCAGTCTCATGACCTTAGTTAGTAACCACGGTCCTCAACATAGCTGACCGCATTGATGGAGAATGGGTAATCATATTTACACATTGCATTTGCATTTTCAACAATTCCATTTTACTTCCACGCTGTTCATATAAATCATTTATTATAATTTACCACTTTATGTATTCGGAAAATGGACTGAGTTTAGAGTGGAAATCCTGGTAAACCCCTGTATGCGAAACCCCGTTAAACTCTGGACGTTTCTTCTTTTGTAGACGATCCGCCGGACTGTGGAATGATGCATCTGTTATTGCTGGGAAATGGCTCTGAAACCCCTTCCAATATTTATTATAAAGTGGGTTTATAACCCCTATTCAATGTAATTTAGGAGAATCTGGAGTTTTTATTTCAGAGTAACTCTACCACTTAAAGGAGGACATCCCCTATCTTGACATGTGCACCTATTTTTACACTTGACGAACATACCTTAATGCCAGATGGAATCAAAAGCCCTTTGTATCCCTAATCTCAATGGAGATCACTCCACCTGAATAGCAACACTATACTTAAGTTTGGATTTTTCCCATTTTAGTGGTGGTCTCATTATATTACTGTGACAAAATGAATCTATTTTCAAGGCTAAAATGGCCATCTTCAGTACACAACATTGGCTGGCTTGGAGAGGAACGCATTCAAACGATACTAATGCGACAATTAGACGTCTAATGGTCATGCACATGCAGACACTCATCACACTTAGTTTTATAGTACACTTTCATAAACAAGTGTGTAAATCTCACATACTTAACAACGGCAGCTTAGCATGTAAGGCTTCCTCTGTTTAAAAAAAAAAAAAAAAAAAGAAACATTGCTTTAAGAGGTAATAAATATCTGAGTGAAAGATTCACCGGTCGGTAAGCCAATAACATTTTAATTTGTTTAAAGTTGGGTGTACTGCAATCGAAGAAAAGGAAACCTGCAGAAATAAGTGGAATGCCACGGATGTATTACTGCTGGATACACAGTTGATAGATAGTCCTTGATTTGAGAGTAAAAGAGCAGTGTCTGACAAAGGAGAAATTAATCCCTTATGAAAGCGTAATGAGGAAACATGAGGACACTAGTGACGCATACTCTGAGAGGCACATGACCTTTATGGGAAAGAAAGCCCCAAAACCTTCTAGATCTGAGGGAAATTCACAGGATGTGCGTCACTCCAGCTGAGAATTAAGAACCGCATTACATAAAGTATAGACATAGATTTCTTTAATGATCATTTTAAACTTGTAACTGTAAATGTCAAGCTCATTGAATCGAACCTGCAGACAGCCATTAGATTGCATCAGTGCATCATACTTGAGTATTATTTTGTAACAGGTTTCTTCGATAAGGAAAAATCTGGCTGGGAGAAAAGAAGTTCCAGCTCACACAAGTATACTTCCCGTATATTCTATAGGTCAGGAATGTAAGGACCATCACTTAAAACAAAATGTCAGCACTGACACTACTTACAAAATCTTTATTCCTAGTCGAAAATAAACTGAATAGCTTCAGGAGTTGAGGGGCTATAGCAAGGGACTATAAGCCTATTATGGTAAAACAATTGTGTTTATAAAGTAGGCTTAGAACATAAAATATAAATGACTTATGAATCCTTCATCCTTTAAGTATACCTCATGTTCAATGTAACCACAAGTCTTGAGCTGCTGTGTTGCGCCTCTCCACTAAACCGGAATAAAAAATAAAAAAACAGGGTCTACCCGTTCCCGAAGAGCATGCTGGAGTTTATATGCCATCCAGGGCCAGGCAGAATAACCTAAGCTGGACAATATTTAGTTTCCACATCTAAATAGCTGGAGGGAAAGTCAGTCAAACCTGCCCGACTTGCCACTGGAGCAACACATGCCCCCGTCTGTCCTGCCAGCCTAACTTCTGCTTCCCCATTCCGCCGAGCACCCTCCAGTGTAGCCTCATAAAATTGCCCGTTCCCAAATTTACGACTAAATGCTAGAGGCAGGCTTTCCTGTACTAAATCACCAGTACACATTTTCTGCTAACTGGGTTTTATCATGGAGCGTACAGAGAGCTGCCTGACAGGCTAGGTTATAGCTCAAGCCTAGAAATCATCTGACATCATCTGGCTAAATACTGAGATATATTATTTGACTCAGTTGAATGACAACAACCGCATCTTCAATCAAATTTCAGGCAGCAGAGATCTTCAGCAGGCGATGCCCACCATCTACCCACAACCAGTCCTTCCCCAACCTCCCCTACCACACACACACACTCAAACACGCACATTTTTGAGGTAGTGGTTTCACACTGATTAACAGTGACAGCAGGGGGCACTCAGAGGGAATTTAATAGGAATTAAAAAAAACTGTCAGCAATAAGATTCCAGGAGGATAAGGTTACAGAGGATGGATGGAAAAGCAATCTTGGGCACAACCAAGAATGACGGTATGTAGAGAGAAACCCTCTCATAGTGTGTGTAAACATCTCAAAACGAATGATAGGGAGAACCAAAACATGTACTGTATGTACCATAAATGCATACTGAGAATCCCTTCTAATGCGAGAAAGATCTGGTAGAACGGTCGTTGGACAAAACGATGGATGCACGAACGACACACGGATGAAGAAAGGAATATTATAATTTTATTCATAAAAGAAATACAGAACAAGTGTGGGAGCCTTGCATGTATAATACATGGCTGTTTGTCACCTAAGAACACTAGTCAAGAGTGAAGACTAATCATGTGTAAGTGCTCACCTCAGAGTGAAGACTAATCATGTGTAAGGACTCACCTCAGAGTGAAGACTAATCATGTGTAAGTGCTCACCTCAGAGTGAAGACTTATCATGTGTAAGGACTCACCTCAGAGTGAAGACTTATCATGTGTAAAGACTCACCTCAGAGTGAAGACTTATCATGTGTAAGGACTCACCTCAGAGTGAAGACTAATCATGTGTAAGTGCTCACCTCAGATTGAACACTTATCATGCGTAAGGACTCACCTCAGAGTGAAGACTTATCATGTGTAAAGACTCACCTCAGAGTGAAGACTTATCATGTGTAAGGACTCACCTCAGAGTGAAGACTAATCATGTGTAAGTGCTCACCTCAGATTGAAGACTTATCATGCGTAGGGACTCATCTCAGAGTGAAGACTTATCATGCGTAAGGACTCACCTCAGAGTGAAGACTTATCATGTGTAAGGACTCACCTCTGAGTGAAGACTTATCATGCGTAAAGACTCACCTCAGAGTGAAGACTTATCATGTGTAAGGACTCACCTCTGAGTGAAGACTTATCATGTGTAAGGACTCACCTCAGAGTGAAGACTTATCATGCGTAAGTACTCACCTCAGATTGAAGACTAATCATGTGTAAGGACTCACCTCAGAGTGAAGACTAATCATGAGTGGCAGTTCTCTCTTGGTAAGGGCCAGGGAGTTACATGGCAGCCATTTTCAGAATTCCCTTGATAACTGAAGACAAATAACACAGAAGGACAGATCCACTCAAATCTCTGCCAATTATTAGCAGCAAAATCAAACCGAGACTGCAATATTCAACGTTTGTCCAAGTATTAAATCGGTACGGGATAAGCATGCCGCAACGGCCACTAGGGGCAGTAATGAGCCGCTTTTACCATCCAAGCAGGCTCACCGTAGGTAGTTGTGGACGGGGATGACAGAGCTATACATCGTGTGCTCCATCTCAGAAGGGTTGTGTTCACTCGCAGTTGCTTAAAAGTGTTTTTTCAAAACCTAACCATCAAGATTTTTGGCCCATTTACACGTCCCCAACTAGAAAACATTTCATCAAGCTATTTTGAAAACATTAGAAAGTAGTTAAACCTGTAAGCGGTAGCTAACTAATCACGCTAGCTAGCCAATATGTTTCACCAAAGTAATCTTGCTCTGCGGTTCTCAAACCTCCCCTGGGAACTCCCAGCCATCGCACAGCTTTATGGTATCCCTGAACAAACTCTGGGTCGACAGGTGGTGTGAGGGCCATGGCCAACTCTAGCTAGCTAGATCAATCAAAATGATAACGAGCAGTCTGAATTCACCTAAAGCCCCTATCTGTAAGTCTGTTACAGACCTTTTAATTTTACTTGTTTATTTCACCCTTACCAACACTTCCAGTAGTAGCTACAGTCTCACTGCAACAACACGTGATCGATTTGGGTGAGCTGAAGATGGCACCAAGCATTGCTGGTAGGCGTGTTTACATATAGCTTATCCAACCAGATAGTTCTAAGGATCAACTGGAGTGAAAGTATACCCACCACCTCGATGATATCCACCTGGAAAGAAAAGTACACTTCTCAACTAATCTTCATGAGGTAACTAATTTCTAAAGGTTGTTCTTAAGCAAAGACTTAACTAATAATGTTGCAAATGCTTCATTTAGTACAAACGTACTGAGTTAAGAACCATACACAAATTAGATTTAGACATGTTTAGAGGTCGCACTATACAACATTGAAAATAATGTGACATTGAGAAAAAAAATCCACCGTCATGACAGAAGAGATGTTATATTTCCAATGTAACAACATATTGCAAATATGACTTGCTCCATTTATGCAATCTCTTGTCAGTTTTCCCTTCCATCAGTAGTCCATGTGGTTCTCTATTTGGAAGGGGTGTTTTTCAACCTTACTGGGGCAACAGTGTAAATGGCTGACACTAAGTTATTAACTACATCGTCCCAAAAACAATGGTAGAAGAGCAGACAGTATTTTCCATCCGCACAACAAAATCAGTTGCAAACTTAAAAGTAAGATTGCACCCTGTGCTATAGGCAATTAGGCGGTAACATTTTACTAATGTGTTCAGTGTTACCCTGAGCTATAGGCAATAAGGCAGTAACATGTTACTAAAGTGTTCAGTGTTACCTTCGAGCATGGGCAATAAGGCAGTAACATGTTACTAATGTGTTCAGTGTTATCCTGTGCTATAGGCAACAAGGCAGTAACATGTTACTAATGTGTTCATTGTTACCCTCTGGCATGGTCAATAAGGCAGTTAAAATAAACATTTGAAATCAAACCAGGCAACATCGACAATAAAGATGTCATCAACAGAAAACCTATTGGTAATCACCCCATCCAGATTCTGGCCGTGCTTAATGGTATGAACAGTAACATCACTGATTTAGTCCATTGAACTCAGTAGATAAATTAGTTCTTAATTAATTTCCATTACAACAGACAGTAGTTCAGAACAATTAATAGAACAGAACCATAGCCAATGGTCACCCAAAGTGAACAAACAAGATGTCTTTAGGGTGGAGAACATGGTTTAAAACAGAGGCTGTCCATCATTTCTTACCTTGTCCGCCCTGAGTGGGAAAACCTGCAATCGGTGTAAAAGGCCTCAACAGGAGCGAATTAACAATTTGCGGCCAAACAGATCTAAGCAAGAAACACGCAGTTCAACTTCGTGCTCTGTTATGAGGACCTTTAACCGTCTTGCCAGTGATTGCGGTAACTTTTAGAGGTGTCATATTAAATAGGCACAGTTGGCAATGCCCCGGGAACGACCACTTTGAGGAAGCCAATCGAATAGCAACCAAACTATCATTGGTTGCATCCAGCCCTTCTTACAGTAAGAGACGACAGTGAGTAATGTGGAACTAGAAGGTAGCTCTGGTCAACCGGTAAGAAACTGAATGGATGTAATTTTACTGTAATTGTATTATTGCATAGCTGCCTCATCCATACAAACTCTTGTCAAGTCATTATATTATTATCTAGCACTCATTCGTAAAGTCTAAGTCTTTATTGATCAATTTCAACCCTATAACAACCCAAGTTTAATTTGACATCTCAAGGGTGTTGTTGAGATCCTAATTTTGTTCCTTCTGAAATGCTAAAGTATACATGCCTGAAAGTGTTATGTTGTGTCATTCACTGATGGCTCCTTTTAGTCGCGAGAGATATTGATGAGTCCATTTAGAAACTGTTCTACAGAAGTGCCTACTTTATTTTTCATTACGGAGCCCTGGTGACTGCGCTCTCATGTGTTGGAGACATAACAAAAGGAGAGTAATCACACCGCAGCCAACAACGCTCACAGATTTCGAGGGGTTGCTGATGAATACAACATCCAAGGACACACACGTTCTGCTCAGGTCCACGACAACGGCACTAATGTTTTGTGGGCAGATACATTGAGGCAGGAGAAAGAATGGGGAGATGTGAGACAAGTATTGTTGAGTAGCCCGGGCAAGGCTATATTCACTTTTCTATGTTAGAGTAACATTCAAGTAACAACTAAGTTGTTCAAATAGGCCAGTACTCCCGGCATTATGGGCAAAGTAAGAACTGCAGTTCGCTAGGCTATTTAATTTAGCACAATATAAATGTTGTTTGATACATTTTTGTATGTTCCTTAAAATTAAAAACACATTGTGATGTGACTGCTTACATCTGACAGGGAGATGGTTTTTTTTTTTTTTTGCACAAGGCCTACCCACAGTTGAGCTAAGCCTAAACCTGAAGCAGCTTCCATCAGTTCGTTGCCATTTTTTCAATATGCACAGCCTCTCCCAGCTCAGCTGTGGAATAAAAACTCATTTAGAGTTGCCATAGACCTCTGGTTAGGCTCTCAATCTCATAATAATAGACTTTACTGTGCTCTGGAGAATATTCCATGCCTTGGAAAATTATTACATCATACCCGTGTTTGGTGCTTTTGAAGAACCTTATTCCAAAGACGCTTAGCACGTTCCGTCGTCTTCATGATGATGTTTTTGTTAGGAAATGTACTGACTAACTGTGGGATCTCCCAGAGACAGGTGTATTTAACCTGAAATCACATGAAATCTGAATGGGACACACATGGACTCACATGTCCCCCTTTGTGTCATAACAAAGGGGATACATACTTAGAAAACAGAAAACAATTGAGTTAATATTTGTAATGAATTTCAAACAGATTTTATTTCAAAACAGATTTTATATTATGGATGCTGTGTGTTCATAAGTGGCAAAATCTCTTAATTAAATACAATTTTATTCCATATTTTAACACACAATGTTGAAAAGTACAAGGGGATGGATACTTTTGACAGCTACTGTACCCAGAGTCAACTTTCCTTTACCTTATCCCCCCCCTCCCCCTTTTTTCTTCATCATGTTAAGCATTCTCTGGACATTCAATGCAGGGTCTTCCACAGCCTATTATGCATTGCTACTTAACGAGCCACAATCCTGTGTGGCAGAGCAAATGGTAGCTAATAGGCCAATAGCAACGTATCATAGCAACTGCAGCAAATTCAAAATTGAAGTTTAATAAGCTGAGACGTCAGAGATTTTTACTGTGAGTAACTCAGCAGACTTCCATTTAGTATTAATGCAATACCTGCACAAGCTGATATGGGCTTAATATTTATGGATGGGTCAGTGACTCATGGGGCCGGATCTGACTAGCGAGCCTTATTCTGCCCAGGTCTGCCTTATACAACGGTTCCTAGTAATATTTTTTTTAGACAAATTGCATGTACAATATTTGTCAGAGTGTAATATTTATCTCCTACCTTTGCCCGTCTTACATCATGAGAGTCCTAACAGCCCAGTTGTAGCTAATGTCCTTTCGTTTGGTTCATGCCCAGAATAAGACATAGAACAAGAGATCAATACAAGACTAGGCCACATATTGCATTTCATTCCACATGCAGGCTAAAGAGCAGAGATTAAATGTTATAAAAACCTCAAAATAACTACCTCTTCATAGAGTATTTAATGCTGTGCTGTTTCCTCCACACTTTCCTTTTGCCATCACTGTGGAACATGTTTATGTTTGTCTAATCTGTTTACAAGAACCCTTCTTAGAAGTCAGTCCCCTTTAGGTACTTATTAGAAACCTGGCAATACACTTATTGAGGTGAACCAGTGGTTTGGACCTTGCAGCGTGGACTCTGTAGGTCTGCTGGTGAAGTCTTCGGCCGATGGTGGTGGCTGACACATCCACCCTTACCTCCAGGAGAGTGTTTCAGTCAGTTTCTGGTTTTTTTCTTCATCATGTTAAACATTCTCTGGACATTCAATGCAGGGTCTTCCATTGCCTATCAGGCCATGCCATTGGTGAACTCACCAGTGCTTTCCTTTGTAATGATGTACCATTGGTAAGGTTTTGGCTATTTAGTTCTGAGTAGACTTCTTCAAATTCCTCAGCCTCAGAATGGCATCTCTCTGATCCCCATGTCGACAGGTACCATTAGCAGACTCAAAAGAAGAACACAACATAATCAAGATTGGACATTGGCATTCACCTATTGTGCAAATAATATGACAGAACATGCGTGACTAACCAGAAACATCAAGGAAATGATTCCAACACTGTGTGTAAGGCTCTTGTTATTTCTAAATTGTGAAACCAAAGAATACACATAAAAACCATGCAATACATCTTGAGAATCCATACCCTAACCTTATAGTAATTGTTTGATTGAAAACGCAAACCTGGAGTGCAAAAGAGAACAAAACATTTCACTGTCCCTAAAGATACAAGTACCCTGGGAGATAACCAGGGAACAGTTTTACTGACGCATAAACCTAACCACTTAACTAACTGTATTTTTAACCTGACCTGATGCTTTCAGCTCTGAGTATGTTATATTTTGGCTTGACAATGTGTGATGACAAGGATATAGCATGTCAGCACAAACATATTGACACTACAAAGTAGGTAAACACAAAAAAATAAGCACGTCCTGACTTAACCAAGTCCTCAGCATCCCCAGGCAATCATCTTCGGCCATGCCCAAACAAGAGCCAGGTGGGCCAAGGTGAAAGGATACCACTGTCAAATTAGGCCAGATCCTAGCTGTTATCATTAACTAAGGATGTTCACCCACCCTGTACGTCTATATAATATCGAAATGTAACGTGACATTAAGCAGGTTGCATGCACAATTTTCATATTTGCTTAGCTACTCTCTGACAGACTAACCCGAGTGTCTCCAACCTTCAGACATCTCCTGTAGCGCTCCTGAAAGAGTACAGCACCGACATCTCTCCTATCCGCCCCAGTTCAGGAACTTGTATTGATTGATTATTGATTAAGGTTGATGTCATCCATCTTGATTTGAAGGCTGCAGAGAAACCGAACCAAAAGGGAACTTGAAATGTATCTGTTACGCATGTTAGGAAATAGGGTAGTTCTGTATCACTAACAGACACTGCTTCAAGTCACATCAGGGCCAAAAAAGCTGAACACGCTAGGTTAAAGAAATAAACATCGCTGAAATGCGTATGAAACAAGCCGCATATAACACACTGCCAAAGGGTAATTTTCCCAAATTACATATGAAATTTGTTTTCTCACCCTGTAAAATGTCCGGAGACTAATCTTGACAGCATTTAATGCGTCAGTTTAGTTATAGTCCTGACGGCATACTTCCTTGTGCCATGACTGTAATACAAATGTTAATGGCTGAGCTTAGCATTTGGAATATTATAGTGCAAATGGGTCAAAACAAAGCCTATGGACAACTGACACTAATTTACAGGGTGAGGAAACCGATTAGTAATTTTCTAATTTGGTGGATCTATGCCTTTAGCGTTATAGCAAGCAAAGTTTGATCACTTTAAATGCCGTTAGCAGGACTAAAAATCTATCTGGTTTCACCCGACAGTTAGCTAGAAAACATGATACGTTGGTTACTTTTAGTTACCGATATTAACACAACCGTTTCAGAATAACTATAACCAAAGTTAACGAAATAAAATTCCACATTGTAGATATATGCTCTAATGTTAGCTAACTAACAGCCATCAGGTGGCTGGAATAAACACAGATTCGCTGACAGTAGCTAGCAACCATAAACCTTGGTAAAGTGCCTAAACAGCATAATTACCATTATTACTTGGAAATGCTTACCATTTGTCCAGTAGTTAAGTTAATAAATAATTAAAAGGGCTATTTGTGTTCATTTGGTAAATTTCCAATGAGCTAGAGTATAGGAGCTTTGCAGAAGTATGGCGCTTCCTAGTGACATCAGACGCTGCTAACTCAGACGGGGCCAATCAAAGCTAACCATGATAAGGACTGACAATCTCGGAAACCTAGTCAATATAAAAATCAAACCTTAAAAAACTATAAAGAAAACATAAATATTTGTCGGTTTGCCCTCGTTATATTTTCTTTTCTCTATTAATTAATTAATTTGAAAGTTTTAAACAGAACACCTTCAGTAGTGAGTGCATACATTTTAATATTGTCCTCCGTGAGAGTCGAACCCTGTCTGCTGTCTGTCTGTCTGTCTGACCGCCCGTCTTTCAACAGACACCTAATTTTGCAGAGCAATTGGTGCTCCCCAAATAATTGATTAACCTACAAGGTTGTTTATATAGGAAACAAATTCATATTTTTGTTCACTAATTCTTCCTTTTACCAATCATATCAGATTTTTGCAGATGTTTTTAGGAGATAAACAAAAAAAATACCAATTAGTGGATGGAAAAAATCTATATGCTGTGTGCTAAAATATTTATAGTAATTATGTCTCAGCCCTAACAATCACCAGACTGAACCTAGTTGCCTACCCCTGGTTTGGTGCTTTTGACAACTTGGGAAGATGAGTAATCCAGGGATTGCGGAAACAAAGAGCCCCCATAGGCCTGGCGTGTCTGTTGGAACATTCACCTGACCGAACATGTGGAAACACACTAGCTAGTGCTGTAGTTGTTGTAACTAGCATTGATGGGAACACAAGACGGCAGGTGATTTCTGTTGTCAGTGCCAAGATTGATCATCCCTAATAAGAACACCAGGCACTGACCACGGAGCAGGTTTTCACCTAGTAGGGCTCTGGAACTACAGATATGTATTTTAACTATGTGTTCTGGATTTTGTTTGGGTTACAGAGCTTTGTGAAGTATTAAGCTGTCTCTGTTCTAGACAGAATATACAGCAGGTGATCCACTAGCTTGGCCGACAGCCAATCATGTAACCTATGCATATATTTCATAATAGAGCCTTATTTTAGAGTGGTGTTGTGCAATTACAAGTTCAACATTGTTAGATCAACATCTTTCCAAATCCTTTTTTATGCTCTCTGAATTGCTTATTTGTCTTCTGATGTCATAATGTTAATATTGCATCATGACAACAATACATAAACACTGTGTCTTGTTTTTACAGGAGCCTCCTCCATAGTAGTAACCTCAGACAAACTATTACACCCAACCCACTCATAGATAAAAGTGGATTTCTTACATGCAAGGCCAATCATAGATGAGTCAATACAGACACTGATGGAAGTTAACACGTTTACACACTGTGTTCACACAATTTAAAACAGGATTAAATTAAAGTTTTGTCCCCTACTGATCTATAACCTACTTAAGATTTTTAAAAGGGAAAGAAAAATTATAGAATATGTTCTCAATATTACTAAGAAGTCAATTGCAGGATGTCTTCAAATCCAGGAGTTAATAGTATTAAAGCTGTGAATAATTTAGAATATTAAGAACTACATTTATCCATAATTTCTTTGTGTGGGAATTGCCCAATCACAGTAAGTTAGGATATCCATTATTTAAAGGAAAGCAATAATAAATCTTGTCAGGAAAGAGACTGGGATTTTTTAAACACTCAACCCCTCTTGAAAAGCATTTCTAATGTATCCTTGGTGTAAAAATGTGTGCAAATGCCCCAAAAATAAAAACATTTTATTTCAAGTTAAGGTTTTATAAGTGGGTCAGGATACCATCCAACTTTGAACATTCATTTTATCACCTTCATATTACTGTATTGTCCTAACAAATTCAGTGACGTCCAAATACAATCATAAGCATAACTTGATGCTACCACCAACATACTTTAAATACCAAGTTATCAACAACATAGAATTCCTTCCACATTAATAGACAGAATGACAAAGTGAAATAAAGGAAGCCTGCATTCAAATATCCACTACAAATCAAACAATACATTTTGCCCTAAATTAAAAAGAGCAGGTTTAGCTCATATCACTAAGTAAAAGCCTGTGTAAGTAAAATTGTAGTTTCCCCATTATCAGGTTATATTATGAATGTCAGGATCAGAAGAAATATGAAAGGTGAAATGACCAGGGAAAACAAGCAGTAGTCTTCTGAAAAATTTTACTCTAGAATATATATACTACTTACTATTTCAGGGCAAGCACCCGAATGGCTTTACAGAAGGTCCAGAGACATGGTGTCATTACTGCTTGATGCAAATTATCCCTAAAATTATGTATGGATCTACTGAGCAATACTTATAAAATAATGGGTGTTGCCAAGGGATGTGCAAAGTAAAATGTACAATTTCATCCCTTTATAGATTTAAGGTTAACAGAAGAAAATGTGAAGAGAATTGTGTTTATGTTCTCCAGCCATTGCATTCGGTGTGTTCAGGTAATTCCAATGAATCATTCTAATGTCCGATCATATTATTGATTCTATTGTTGTATGACGTATTTAACTGTATTATGCACTACACCCTATTCTCTGTGGCCATCCTATGCTTAATAGAGGTGTCACAGTTCTTCATTAGTGGACTAATGGAATTCATATTGTTCTGCCATGGTCTGATTCCAGAACATTGGAATGCAATTGTAAGTATCATGAAGTCTGAGTAGGGAGCAGGGAAAAATGGTTTAGAGTGAGTGATCTCTATGAAACAGATCTGGAATGGATGACTGGCTAATGCCTGCCAAGCTCAGCCCTTTCTCTTTTACAGTTCGTAAAAACACTTCAGCTAAAGCAACTCCTCCTTAATTATCCAGTTAATACCTCGTTCGAACTGCAGCGCGGGTAGGAAAATTGGAATCTATCATCTGTAGTTGCCTCAAGGCAGCTGGACGTATTATATGATGTGGTCCACACAGTACTTAGACTGCTGTGAAATAGGGGCGTCTTTTTCACGTGAAATACCTCCAATGGGTTTTCACAATACCACGTTGTGTTTAATAACCAGCGCTGCCCTGTCATCCCTTGTCTTGGCTTACGTTCACTGTAGTTTGGCAGAAGGATGTCCCCCTGGTGGAGTAATGCTAATCCATCAAACGTTGATCTGGAAGAGGACAGCAACCTCCAATGGGTACATGCATAACACAAAGTACACAATGCGCCAGATGAAGGAACTTTTCTTGACTTACATTTGGCACACACTGATCACCATTACATTGTACTACAAGGTACATGGTTATTTAAACTTGTTTCTTTCTCCGGAACTGAAACGGTTTAATAGATGTTCCTTTCTGCAATTTGATTGATTTGTTTTGAAATAGTACACAATTAATATTTTTTTATTAAGTAATCGTTTGCTTGATCCAAGCAATATCCTTTGGTGGTTTTCATTCATATGGTATCAGAATATTATAGACATTGCAGCCAGTATAGTTGAATGCAATTCAGTACCTTTCTCGAACTGTTACCATGGCAAATATGACAAGAATGGTCTGACATCCATATTAGAGAGGAACTGTGTTTTGTATGTTTAGTTTTATATCTATAATGTTTAGTTTCTACATATATAATGTTTACCGTTACTAGTGAAAACATACAGTCCACGAGGGGTTTTGATACACAGTACAAAGCGAAAGGGGTTGGGGACATTTTGATAATTTCCAAAAGGAAAATAATCCACCCCCCTGCCCCCCCACATCTCTCTCTACTCCCTCTCTGCCTCTCTCTCTCTCTCTCCCTCTCTCTCTCATTCTGAGTCCCAGCCCCTGAAGGTGTCATAACTGTGCTCTCTCTCTCTCTCTCCCTCTCTATCACCGCCTTTCAGATCTTTAAAAGCTGCTGCTTTGCTGTGTCTCTCTCGATCTCAGTTCGTCTCCTCTGCCACTGCAGGGGGCTCCTGGCTGCCTCTCCATCAAACCCCGGCTGAGCACCAAGCAGAGACGGAAAAGAAGACGCAGAGAGAGGAAAGGGAGAAAGAGGAGAGAGAAATATACATCCAGAAATAGCATCAGCCCCATTTGACTGACTGACTGAGGGAGAGAGAGAGAGAGAGAGAGAGAGAGAGGGGGAGAGAGAGACAGATCTGTGGAGCTGAACCTGAGACCTGGACAGAAAAAACAAAAATGCCTCTCCTTTCTAACTTAACGGCCGTGGTCTTGCTGCTGATTGCTCACTGCGAGTCTTGGACTCACGCAAGCCGCCTGGGCCCCTACAAGGGCTGTCCCTCCTGTAGAGAGCCTTTGGGGGCGGGTCGGCCGACCAGGGACCACACTGGGCAGACCGGCAGCACATCCGCGTTGGCCCAGGGGGAGCCCTGTGGCGTGTACACCCTGAGCTGTGCCAAGGGGCTACGCTGCGTGCCTCCCCCCCGGGAACACAGCCCCCTCCAGGCTCTGCTTCAGGGAAGGGGCTCCTGCACCAAGCACAGCAGGACCAGTCCCACGGAGAGGCCCCACCCCACAGGTAAGACCGAGGCACACCGGCGGCGTGTTTTAAGGCAATCACGCCCAGTGTCGCTTGTTTAGGGACTAAATGTAGGAGCACTTAGTAAGGTCGCCACACGTTAATCGTCAGTGTGCGTCACGTGTGTGATGTCGGCTTGCGCCAAAACCAAGCGCTGTCGTGTTACCGTGACATTGCGCGTATGACGGTCGGTGTCATACCTGACGGATACCAAATGTGTATTAGAAAAGGACTGCGTGGCGTTGATGTCTATGCTGCAGTGACTGTTGCCTTGTGACTGTAGGAAAAGGAGTCTCAAGTTTTGGATTGGATCGAGCAGATCAACAGACATGTAATAATATTCTGGTCCGCACATGCATGAACACTTGAGAAGCTGTCTTGAGGTGTGTTAGTACATAATTGCCTGTGTGTGTGTGGCGTGTGTGTGTGTGTGAGTGCATTTTATTGCCAGGGGTCTCCATCTACTGTTCAGACCAAGCCACTACGATCCCTGAGGACAGGCATGCTTATAGGAAACAGCTACTGTACACTGAATAATTGGTTTTATTCAAAGCCCAACAACTGTATCAAGTACTGTTTGACAATTCGCGCAATGCAAAAGCTTAAAATTAATTGTTTTTTTATTTCAGATGGTTTTCGTTTCTTTCCCCCGTAACGCCCTGATTAAATTAGTTCTTGTTTATGTGCTGCCTTTCTCACAGGTCCTCATCCATCACACAGCGGTGAAATAGAAAAGGTATGTCTTGTTCAACTACATCTGAGCCACTTGATGCATGAAGCCACGAACAATTCCTACACACACACTTACCCCCCCACACACACACACACACACACTTACCCACACCTGCTCAAATGCAAGAGAAACACAAAGAGATGCTCAGAAAAAAAAACCTCATTCAAACGGATGGATGCTGCATCATGGAGCCAGAGGGTTAGAGAGAGAGGGGGAGAGGAGGAGAGAGAGTGGGAGAGAAAGAGTTATTACTGAAGATGCTGTGTATCAGCGACGACAGAGCCACTAACACTGAACCCATACGTTACGGTGCATGGTGTGTGTGTGTGCTGCAATACATAATGGTGCATGGTGTGTGTGCTGCTATGCATTATGGTGCATGGTGTGTGTGCTGCTATGCATTATGGTGGATGGTGTGTGTGCTGCAATGCATTATGGTGCATGGTGTGTGTGCTGCTATGCATTATGGGGCATGGTGTGTGTGCTGCAATGCATTATGGGGCATGGTGTGTGTGCTGCAATGCATTATGGGGCATGGTGTGTGTGCTGCTATGCGGCAGAACTAATAGACCGCGGTGGGAGTCGGTAAAGTTTGGGCTTGATCATGGCGCCCTTGGACGTCTCACTTCACGGGGAGGGGAGCTTGATCGGAAAACAGAACACCAGCGTACAATTTGCTCCTGCAATTTTGACGGGTTGCCATACGCGTAGTCGCACGGCTGACCTGAAAAAGCACAGCCCTTGTGTAACAATGTCATTATGTAAGGACACGATATTATGTGACATATAATATGTTTTGCTTCTGGCTTCATGCGGCATGACTGACCTCAATCTTCCATGACACCACATACTGTATGTCCTAGCTAAAGCAAAATGTTACTTAAGGTCTCTCTGAATTTTATTGTCGTTTTGTGTCGCTACCGCATTCACTCGACTGTAGTTTATTAATTTTTTCTCCATGAATGCGGCATTCGCGAATGTTCAGTTACTGCATTGCCGATGTGTTTGTGTTCTCCCAAGGCACCCTGCCGTAAGCTGCTCAATGGGGTCCTGCGGGGCCTTGAGCTCATCGTCTTCCAGTCCGACCGTGACATCTACATCCCCAACTGTGACACTCGGGGCTTCTACAGGAAAAAGCAGGTATGTACAGAGCAACGCGGGCACACCTTGTGTATGAGGTCAAGCCGGTTGCAGCGTCATCTTCACCTTCCCAGAGATCCCTCTGCCGACAGGGGCTCCTCGCCTCCGGGCCCTTTGGGTCGATGGGCGTGCAAGCTACCGTGCCGTGACGCGTTACTCTCTCTCTCTCCCAACTGGACACAGTGCCGCTCATCCAAGGGCATGCAGCGTGGCCACTGTTGGTGTGTGGACGAGCTGGGCACCGCCGTGCCACCGCGTGCCAGCGAAGACGGCTCTTTACCGTGCGACGGAGAGTGATGGAGGTCCCTGTCGCGCAACCACGAGCCTCGAGGAGGGGGAGTAGGAGTAAAGGGAGAGGGGGTGGGTTTAGCTTGTGGTAGACACGGCCTGGACAGGAGACACCAGGGATGTACCACTTCCTATGGAAATTACCGGAAATTAGCTTACTGTCCTCTAGTCAAGAAACACCCAAACAAAGACCGACATCTGCCATACTAGGATAGCGACATAAAGAGGGACGTTCAACAGTCTGCGGCTACAGTACTGGTCCCCTGAACCATTTCCTATGACGATGTGCTGTAGCTGACCTTACACTGTCGCCTTCTAAATCACTGCCTCGACTAAACGATAAGCTGCATTTCTTAATAATGAAATTCCCTGGCTCTTGTCCCGGCTTCGTCCGTCCGTCCGTGTTTGTTCGTTGTAGAATTTTCGTTTTCTAGGATAGCTGACACTGCCTGTGTTTGACATTGACTCAGTGGGCTGAAATACTGTTACGCTGGTGTCCGTGTGACACAACGTTTGAAAATGTGTCTCCGTCACCATCCTCTCTCCCTCTCTCCAAAGATACACTGATATTATATTTGCTTAAATTGATGAATATTCCTTTTCTATTTAATTTATTTTGGAGTTTGTTTTTCCATGCAGTACTGCTTGAATTTTAGACTTATCATATAATCGCGTCAGAAAAAAACAGTCACGTGAAACAATCCATTGTTGTTTGGATGACGTTCTGACTGCTCTAATAGTTGATTGTTTGTACATATGTTGGATTTCTGTGGTTGACGGTGTGTGTTTCCGGCAGACAAAAAAACGTATGGCTGTTACCCTCTCAAGAAGTTGTTAAGCATATTTTTATACATGTCAATATAATATTTTATATATAAATTGTTGGTTTATTTAATGAACTACAATGCCATGTATTTTTATATTGTCAGCAGTTTTTTTTTTTAAACAGAGGTTATTTTATTTTTTCGCTAGAAAGCATTGTGCTTTGGGGGCTGTAGCGTCCTCAAGGTGAAACTCACCACACACATCTGAGCTATTCAACTGCTGTACATGTTATGAGTTTTATTGCAAGATTATTCCTTTATTTATACTTTGAACATTTAATATTGGAATGTAACATGGTAATGTTTTGCTTTTGTGCTCATTTTGAATATGTTACAGTTTACTTGTCTATCCCAAGTCCTCACGAAAAACGTTGAGTTGTGTGATAAACTGTGTGATAAGAGAATATCTATTTCTCATGAATCTTGTTGTGCCAATGTATGTGATGTGATCACAGGTCCATGCACAGGGGCCTATGAGATTTACAAAGGCTTAAATAAAATATGATATCAAAATGGATACAGATAAAATAAATACATATATTAATATAACGTCAGTTTTACCGTGTGTTTTTTGGAGAGTTCCACCAGCGCAATAGTTGTATAACATTAGCTTTGCAAAGGTGTAGAGTCATAGTCTAAGACAGAAGCATTACAGAGATGTAGCAGTATAATGTAGCACAGCAAGTTGTCCCCCAAAATGACGCCTCTCATTTAAAGTATTGGTATGCTGTTGAAATGTTGAACTCATTAATAAGATGTCATATAAATGCAAACTGGACTCGAGTTCCAATAGATCAACAAGTTAAAGCAGAATCAAATTGTGACCACATAAAAGCATATGATAGGAATTAATGTAGTGTATGATCATGCAGGTTTTATACCATGTCTAGGGGAAGCAAAGGACAATTTGCTCTGGCACCTACAGTACAAAAGGACATGTCATGCCTGTTTCCAAGGAAACAGCAAAGAAAATCCCATTCGTCCATGAATTAGAATTAGAAATGCAGGTCTCGCAGAGGGTGATGATGGAAAGTAAGCAATGTCCTTTGCTGAAACACAACACATGTTGTACCTTTGTATCTAAGGTGGTGACATTAGCTATTCTTAGGAGTAAATATCTGAGACTTCATATACTGTACGCAGGGCCATTGTCCGGAATCCAGGGCCCTTGAAATGAAATATGCGTGGGCCCCATCACTAATGCACAAAATTGATACTTATTACAGTAAGTGGGCCCCATCACTAATACAAGACATTGATATTATTACAATCAGTGGGCCCCGTCACTAATACACAACATTGATATTATTACAATCAGTGGGCCCCGTCACTAATACACAACGATGAGATTGGACAAAACAAACTGTGTAATCGCAGCCGAAGGTGCAGGAGGAAGTCAGAAAGCGAGAGAAAAAAAGTTATCACGCAACGGAAAGCCAAGCAAACTTCACGATGGCGTCTAGTAGCAATTCTGCTTCCAGTCCAATGGTGATACTGGCACCAAAAACGAAAACCAAAAAGAAACATTTTGTGCAACAGAAGGTGAAGGTATTTCGTGCCAGCGACCCAGTCTTAAGCGTTTTTATGTGGGGTGTTAATCATTCGGTGAGTATAAAAGGTTAGCTGGCTGGCTAGCTAGCTAGCTGTTGTCACTTCGTTTTGGTAGCTTATCTGAATCTTGTCATTTAGTTTGCTGTACAGTAGCTAGTTAGCAAACAAACTGGCATTTCCGTGTACCTGCTGCAGGTTGTAAGGCATATGAGCATTCGGTAAAAACTAACTAGGTAGGGAAACGACCGTTTGTAGTCAACTTATTAGCCATCACGGCAGAAGCACTAAAGGCCAACTGACCTTCTTTTCGCACGATATCTAACTTCTATCGACAGCTGACAAGTGAAGTCACATCCGCACGGACATTGCGATATATGCGTTGTTATGGGCTTTTGCTTAAGACAAGGTAGTAAATACTGTACTGTAAGTTAGTGGTGACCACTAGATAAAGTAGCGTGAACTTTGCGAGTCTGGACATCGCGTTGGGCTCCATGTATCCCCCTCGCCGAGTTACGTTCTAGAGACAAACGTAATTCGTTTTACTTTGTCACTTTATGCAGTTTATATCAGACGTGTACGTCAACTGGCTAAATAGTTGGATAGAAAATCACATTTTATGATTTCACCTACTGCAGTCACTCCTATTCTGATTAACCACCAACACGTTGAAAACTACTTTCTACACATCTGGCATCTTGCAGACTATTGCAAGAAATACCATAGACAGCCTCGCTGTAGTGTACATATACAAGCATTGCGAAGAGAAAGCAATGACGTGACTGGCCATGTTTCACCAGGCTGCTAATTGGAGTTCAAATTTTTTTTGTCTACAGATAAATGACCTAAACCAGGTGCCTGTTCCTGTCATGCTGCTTCCTGATGACTTTAAAGCAAACACTAAGATCAAAGTCAACAACCACCTCTTCAACAAGTAACATTTCCTTACACATGTCTACTTTATGTGCATATAATTAGCCCTCTGATGTTTTCCTTCAATGGGTGTGGAGGGGAGAGAAAACAAATCCTTTCATTTTACGGAACTCTGGGTACAGGGGCAGTGCTTAAAGAGCTTTGTTTCAGTAGATCTCTTAGATCTCTCCTCCTGACACAAGGCTCATTTGGTCTTTTTCCCTAGTCTCAGCAGCGATGGCACCCTTAATTGATCCTAACCGCTACACAGACTAAGTGTTGTTGAGAGGGGTCTCGTTATAAAGCGGGTTAACCATTCTCATGTCTCACTCCCAGTGTCGTGAAGATGCTTGAACAGAAGTATGGCCCGTTGGAGAGCGGAGTAGACACTGCACATTTCTAATTTCTGTGCTCCTTTTTCATGCAGAGAGAATCTCCCAGGACATTTCAAGTTTAAAGAGTACTGTCCCCAAGTGTTCAGGAATCTGCGGGAACGCTTTGGGATTGAGGACCTTGACTACCAGGTAGGAGTGTTTATACAGGGACCTCAGTAAGTTATCATACCCTTTCAACTTTTCTACAGAGACTCACGTAAATCTCTGTCTGTTCCCAGTTGCGAAGCTTACTCAATCCACTGCATGTATTTAACACAACTTGGCACAACTTGGCACAGCACAGAGTATTCTTTCCACAACTTCCCGTAGTTTTACCTGCAGCCTTGTTTTTTTATTTTATTTTGGTTGCTGTGTGCAGGTGTCCTTGACCCGCAGCTCACCTGTAAGGGGCGGGGAAGCCCAGGGTGAGGGAATCCTTCTGACCTCCTATGACCGCACACTGGTCATCAAGCAGATCTCTAGTGAGGATGTGGCTGATGTGCATAGCATCCTCTCTGAATACCACCAGGTAATGGATTGACCTATAAGTAATGGATTGACCTATAAGTAATGGATTGACCTATAAGTAATGGATTGACCTCCAGGTAATGGCGGGCTGAAATTGCCTCACTTCAAAGCCTGTGGGCGTGTCTTCATCCGATGGCGTTAGACTCCCCTTATATACCGCGCTAGGATGCCCAGACCCTGGTCAGTTGCGTTTCATATTTCTTTCAGTCGAGGACGGGGTACGGAGATGCCCTTTATATCTCGGGGTTGTAGGTTTCAGGCCCCAGTCAAGCAATGTGAGTTGTTTCTGTGTTTTTTACACACATTCCACATTAAACCATATTGCAATTGTGGTCCCTGTAAAAGTAAAACCTATCAGGATCGTAATATCAAAAAGGATTAAATGGAATAATTAGAAGGGAGTCCCTGTTCCAAGTAAAATGTTTGTCTGTTTTGTTCCTTCCACTTCTGCTCGTGTCACCATTTTTTAAAAACAAGAAAACTGGGTCTTAAGGTTTTTACGCCATGTTTATCATCCAGGCAAAAATATTTAGATAGTGATCTTGTTGAACAATTTTAACTTTGAACTTTCTTGTTGTTGAAACCCCCTCTAGCCAATTTTAGTTCCTGTTTTTAACATGCTGAATACAATTTGGGCTCTAAATTCACCGAGTTCCGACACGGCAGGGGCCAGCCCTCCCCCTATTATATGTTAAGAGGCAGGGCCATGTAAAGGCCTTTTTTTGCGCTCAGACACTTGGGCGATTAGCAGTTTTTGTGATTGCGTGGCGACTAGCTACTTAACAGGAGGAAGCGCTAGACTCTAGCTGTGGGCTGTCAACAAAACACGAGCCGAGTTAGCGGTCAGAAGTGAGATGAACGCCAGGGCAGCGCCAGGTCTACGGTCGCCGTTGTGTGCCACAGCCTTTAACCAGACCGCCATAACACCACGGAAACAGTTGCCGGCTGTTTAACACTCTTTCGGTCCCGTCGGCCAAAAATACAAAGTTGTTCCAGATCCCGACTCATCCTGCTACAGAGCTGTTTGGCGAGGGAGGAATGCTCTCGTCTTGACCATACGGTCCTTCCGGTGCCGTTTCAGACACTGCCACCGGCCATATGCCATTAGTCCTTCTCTCTTTCCCGGCTGCAGCATATCGTGAAGTGCCATGGAAGCACCCTGCTTCCCCAGTTCCTGGGGATGTACCGCATCGGCGTGGACAACGAGGAGACCTACCTGATGGTCATGAGGAACATGTTCAGCCACAGGCTGGTGGTGCATCAGAAGTATGACCTTAAGGTGAGGAGAGAGACAAACACTTCTTTTTCTCCCCCCCTTGAACTTCACCTGTTTTCCGAAATCCTGATTGGACTGATTTCGTATTTCCTGCGCGTTTTCGTTATTACCAAAATGTTTACAAACAATTCTTGGCGTTGTTGGACATTGATTGGGCTCTTGTTGTTCTGCAGTGCCTCCTACATTCGTTACCATACGTATTACCCCGTGGTTGTATGATCCCTGACCTTGTATGATCCTTGACCTCGTATGATCCCTGACCTCGTTTGATCCCGGACCTTGTATGATCCCTGACCTTGTATGATCCCTGACCTTGTATGATCCCTGACCTCGTTTGGTCCCTGACCTCGTATGGTCCCTGACCTTGTATGATCCCTGGCCTTGTATGATCCCTGACCTTGTATGATCCTTGACCTCGTATGATCCCTGACCTCGTTTGATCCCGGACCTTGTATGATCCCTGACCTTGTATGATCCCTGACCTTGTATGATCCCTGACCTCGTATGGTCCCTGACCTTGTATGATCCCTAGCCTTGTATGATCCCTGACCTTACCTGTTTACTTCCTGTTGGTCCTCAGGGCTCTCTGGTGTCTCGTGAAGCAAGTGACAAAGAGCGGGTAAGCCTTTATAGCCTTTATATTTAATGAAAGTCTTTACAACCAGTCAGATTTAGCCAGTTTATAAACCATTCATTTACCAGAAGTCCTTCCCATAAGTCTTCTACATACAATCACCAATAGCTACAGTGTGATGTTCTGGGACAGATATGCGCACAGCACTGTCAAGTTGTCTCAATTGCTGCTGCACTAAAGAAAGGTCTAGAATTTCCTCGGTGGGAGGGGTTCCAATTTGGTCAGTGCAGACCGGGGTAGAGGAGGGGGGGATGTAAGATAGGTCTGTCTTGTCTAAGGTTTTAGGGACTTCTTGTAGTTGGTTGGGAACCTGTGAGTTCAGCTGTGGTTGTTGGCAGGGAAATGCATTATCCTCCATTATGTGCTTGCAGAAGTTGTGGTAAGTGGCTGGGTGTGATGTTGCACGTCACTAGAAAGGACATCATGAAATTGGCAGGGTTGTCAAAACAGGGTTCAATAATGGTTATTCAGAAATAAAGCGTTGCTGGTGTTGTAAGAGATTAGCTTGTGTTTGTATTAGGTGTTATGCTAGACTGGATGGATGTAATCAACATTTTAGTCTCTGTTATCAGACGTCAAAAATAACTCACAGAACCTTGGTCACTCCCACTCAAGGGCAACTTTAAAGGCTTGTTGTGCCAGTCTTGCATGTGCTGTGTGCCATTGCCTGTGGGTGAGTTTACTGTGTCAGAGGTTATGCCACTCTGGTGGGCTGAAGTACTTCTGGTTTTTAATAATACTGACCTGGGACATCAGCTGTGAGCAATGAACTACCAGGTAGAAAAAAAAATTAGAAGTGTTATTGTCCCTCAAGTCTCCCCCAGTCCCGTTATAAACAAGGTGAATTCATACAGTCCTTATGTGTTTCAATGCTTGCTAACTCCCCCCTCAGGTGAAAGAGCTTCCTACCTACAAGGACATGGACTTCAGAAACAACATGCAGAAGGTGTATGTGAACGAGGAGCAGAAGGAGAAAGTCATGGAGAAACTTAACAGAGACGTGGAGGTGAGGTGGAAGGACTCACCTGAATTCAGCACGGATGTGGTTAATTGGTCATAGGTGTGCCAGCGGTGGGTGAGGGATACATCTGTCATGGTCTATTGGCACTGGCCCACACTGGTTATTTGAGTCACATTGGAATGGTTTTGGTACATAACATTAATGATCCTTTTCAGGTTTTAAAGTGTCTGCTAATTGCTATGCCCTGTTTGTAAACGCTGTTGGCATAGTTGCCCAACAAAGTGGTAGCAGTCACTCTTCAAACCCCCACACACACACGCACGCACGCGCGCCCCCCCATTTCTACTGCATTTCCATCTTTATTTGTGGTCAAGTGCCATACCACTGTATCGCACCTATTCGCCTCTCCAGTTCTAGATCGTGCTGTTCCCAGCATCTACCACCAGGTGGCAGTAGGGGCTTTGGGGCGGCTTGTCAGTCTCCAGCCGCGGCGATCACGCGTCCCCTCTCGCCTGTGTCCTGTAGTTCCTCGTCAAGCTGAAGATCATGGACTACAGCCTCCTCCTGGGCATCCACGACGTGGAGCGTGCTGAGCGGGAGGAGGAGGATGGAGAGGAGCCCTCTAACGACGAGGACGGGGAGCCCGAGAACGGCCTGACGCAGGCCCCGAACGCGGGCTCCTACGGCACGTCCCCCGAGGGCATCGCCGGCTACATGGCCTCCTGCAAACCCCTGGGCCCCGGGGAGTTTGACCCCTATGTGGATGTGTATGCCATTAGGAGTGCCCCCGGTTAGTTCAAAGGGAACCGGTGGAATTCCAGGTGTCGGGTCAATGCGATCGGTTTTTGACCTAGCCACGTGGTTCATCTTTTGTTTTTTCCCAGGAGCCCCTCATAAGGAGGTGTACTTCATGGGTCTGATAGATGTTCTGACCCAGTATGACACCAAGAAGAAAGCAGCTCACGCAGCCAAAACGGTCAAGCATGGGGTGAGTGATACGGGGGATGAAGACGGGCTCTGTTCGGTCCCGGTTCCTTTTGGCGTTAGTCACGCTTTTATCTTTTATAGACCGTTTACTTCATCATCGTAGTCAAATTTTACATCACGAGTAGCGTATTGTTGTTTTATTAGAACAATGTCAGTCTGTTTTTAGTTACATTAGTCACATCTTCATATTCTGTGTATTTTGTTTCTTTTAAAGATATATGATTTTCTTTTCTTTTTTTTATGGTTTAAAAAGGAAAACCTCCTTTTGTCTTCCTTCATAATAAAAGCCTGCGTTGCATCTGATAACTGGCATTGTATGATGCATGGGTCAGAACGTGTGCTGCACCCCTCCTTCATTGCTCTGGTGTGGTGCTCATCACGTCTCTGAGAATAACGCAGATGGGTCTCCTAAGAGATGGCGTGTTTGTTCAACTATTAACGTAAAGCATGTGTTTAATTGGTCCCTCTTGTTCCCATGGTAATGGGAGAGCCTCATCATATCCTTTTTTGTCCCACTCTCTGCAGGCTGGTGCTGAAATCTCCACGGTCCATCCAGAACAGTATGCCAAGCGATTTCGTGATTTCATCTCCAACATCTTTGCATAGCAGGACATTTGACCACCACTGGTTCAGCCTTTTCCCATAGTGATTTGAATGCTCTTACTTTTTCCTCTGATGTACTTTTATATGCGATAAAACATTGACCCTGGAATAATGCTAAACATATAGTGCTGAGTTTGAGCTACATACTTTCCTTTGTTGTAATGCATTACATATTTATTTATAGCTTTATAGGATGATTGTCATTCCATTTTGATAAGCACTCTGACCGCTTATACTGCTGCTCATGTCGTCATAGAGATACACTGAAGCGGACGGATGTAGTCTTTTTGAATCTCAGACTGCCCCTTTTTTTAATTAGTTGAAATCCTGGGTTACGCCCCTTAGTTACCAAACAAGAGAAAATGTAAATTGAATGAAACTGGGAGGTACTAACAAGTACATGAACTTGATAAAGTCCAATGATAAATCAGGGTTTATTTTTGTTCCGTCGAACACAACCCTGGATTGGTCAGATATTCTAAATACACTAATATAACTGGACAAGGGAACATGTCAGTGCAATGAACCTTACCGTTCATGCAACAGCAATGTGTCTCAATGGGAAAGTGTTGTGGGTTTTGTCATTAACGCCCCCCACTAGACAGTGCCGACCCTAGCTTTTGGTGGCCCTTAGCAAAATTAGTTTGGGGGCCCCCTTTTTTAGTGGTCTGTTGCTCACTAGCAATCTGGGACCCGACGCGGCTGTTTATGTTGCTAATGCCTAGGGCCGGCCCTGCCACGCACAGCTGAAATATTTATGTGTATATAAGTAGCCTGGTTGCCTGTCTGTCTCACTCTGATGTGTTGTCAGGTCACACTTTTGGGACACGAGTGTCTGGGTCCGGACATTTAATGATCAGTAGTGGTAAAGGATATTTGCCTGGTTGAATTACGACTATTACTACTGTTATAACAACTGTATGAGACTTTACATAAGAGCTAGCTTGGGTGTTATGTGTTACTCACAAGACATGGCACTATGTATTTGTTGCTTTATGCAACTTGATAGCCTTAAAATATGTGATTTAAGTGAGTTTTCTACTAATTATGTTGAATACACTGAAAGGTTTGAGTAGGTACATTATGCTCATGTTGCCTTGTGACCATTGTAATTGCACATCTTGTAATGTAGCAAATCAGCTTCTGGACCAAAATATATTTTACAAAGATTTTCTGAAATGTGTTTCAATATTTTTGGGGGGTTTACTGTGTCCAAATGTTTTCCTGTTGCAGTATAGCAGTCATACAGAACAATGTCTTTTGCCAGGTCTGTGGACCACGTATCTGTGCCACGCAGTGCATCTCTTTGATTCATAAAAGCACCGGTTGGGCAGTGAGGTTGGCGTTCATCACCACCCGTTACTGATTAACATGCGCTTTGGAAGTTGGAAACACAACCGATCACCTCGGGTCACCCGGTCCGAAAGACGAGAATCCAGTGGGGCCGGGCTGGGTTCAGCCACAGGTCTCCTAGCTTCTGGACAGTCCTGAAGGGCTTGTCAAGTGTGGCTTTGAAAGCCAAAGCAAACAGCGAGCTCATTTACCGTGACTTTGCAAAGTATTGAGAGCCCTTTCTCCAACTGTTGTGCTCATTTATAGATGATTACATTTATTTTTAGTCATT
>JACXGK010000623.1:42804-54903 GCA_016801125.1 Novumbra hubbsi
AGCGGTTCAGTAGATCGGGGTGTTAGTTGTGCTAGCGGTTCAGTAGATCGGGGTGTTAGTTGTGCTAGCGGTTCAGTAGATCGGGGTGTTAGTTGTGCTAGCGGTTCAGTAGATCGGGGTGTTAGTTGTGCTAGCGGTTCAGTAGATCGGGGTGTTAGTTGTGCTAGCGGTTCAGTAGATCGGGGTGTTAGCGGTACTAGCAGGGTAATTCAGTGTTCAGCTGTCTGCAGATAACAGGCCGGTCCCCACACACACAGACCGCGTGGTAGAGGTCAGGGCCAGGTTTTTACCCCTATTCCAGAAGCTGTATTTCTGCTGACACCTTCCTGTTGCTTTAGGAAAGGAGAAATAGACTACTCTCAACAAAGGGAAATGAGCAGGATGGACGGACAGACAGTGGGGGGGGGGGGTTATTGGTTTTAAGCTACGTGAAGTGCTGACAACCTGGACGGGGGGGGGCAGTCGGAACACAAGAGTTCAGAACACATCCCATTAATCCACAATTAAAATCAAGCACGGCCTACGCCATTGTTATCTTTGCGCCGCTTGCAATGAATCTGTCCCCTGGAAGGCAGCGGTGGCTGGAGACCAGAACAAACAATGGTGCTGAATGGTCATTATCACACACCACCCAATGAATATCCCCAGGATCAGAGGTTGGCCAATGGATCCCGTTGGTGTAACGAGGTTCGCGGGAGAGGCGCTTGTCCTTCGGGTGGACGAGAGAGAAGCTGTTGAAAAATGAGTGTGGTGCTGAACGAGCCACTGAAGAAGGGATTTAAAGCAGTTGTTGAGAGCCGCCATCGTAGAGGGGGATAAGGCCGTCATGGTGGGGGGGGGGCAGGTTAAAGGGCTCATATCCTCAGTAGGATTTGATGTACCACAGGCTTCCTATGTCCGCTTACTCTCTGTGCGTTTCACTGGGTCCTCAATGCCAAGTGGGCTTCCTGGCATTGTATTGGCTGTGGTTGTCACAATGCTAACTAAGGAATGTGTTTTTACCGATGTCCTGACAATGAAGTTGAGGTTTTATGCGAGACAATGTTTACCTTGCAGTTCTAATGCATTTTCTGCCAGTATAACCTTCACTGCATTAGGAACAGGGGACATACTTCAGGGACGCACAACAAGCAGCCTAGTGGTTACTTCAGTGAGAATGCACTTAACAAAGCAAAACAAACCAAGTGTGTGACTGAGAATAGTGGATAATTATTTTGCCTTTTTGATCAGAATTTAGTTCACTGTGTTGCCCTGCTAAGATGGCAATTGTTATTGAGGGGGGAGTAGATACTAGGGTGGCCGTCATCTCTGCTCTATACATGGTGGGGTCAAATCTTTCTAAGGGCATTGTGTATTCATACGATGCCCCCCCCCCCCCCCCCATCACCTGTGCAGTGCAAATAAAACTAAGGAATAAAGCATGTATTCACCTGACTCCCAAGGAGACAAGATCCAGGCAAAAGATAATAATCAATAGGACAATGAGGGGTCTAACATTGGAATCATATTCAAATGGATTTACTTGCCATGGCCAAAGAAACAACATCCCATGTATACAACTGAAGGTGTGCCATTTGTAAATAGAAACAGACGACCACTAACCAATCCCAGATAAGGTACCTTAAACTTGACAAGCCAGATTTTGCCTAAATCTGTTTGTAGGAGGATTGGACCAATGTTAGAGATTAAAAGCATTTATGAAAAGAATGCAATCCTGCATACAGTCATCAAGTTTACACGGTATACGCCGTGCATCCTTATGGACGACCTCAGCGTTTTTATCAGAGCAGGGTTTGCAACATGCGGTCAATGGTGTTTTTCTATTCCATATTTCAGTAGTTAGTGAATTTGGCAAACGGGAGAACCATATCCTCCCCAGCTATAGGACAACCGAACGGCCGCCGAGTGTCTTCGGGCTGTAGCTCACTGTATCAGGAATGTCACGTGGAGGGCCGGGCCGACATGCCTTCCTGTTCTTCGCCGCTACGCCCCACTCGCATCCACCCACATCTTAGGATGTCCTGGGGGGGGGGGCGTCACAGGACAAGGGGAGGAGAGGACTTCATCTATCACGCCAGCTGCTCAAACCGAGCAGATTCCTCCAGAACCCCAAAAGCCAGTTCGTCCCTCTCGGTCTTCCGAGGCAAGGCCCGCTTCCCAAGCAGGAAGGCCGGCTGCTGACCCACAGGAACCGCCCTACCCTGACGAACCTGGCCACCGCCGTCCGTTATTGATCAGCTGGCTGTCACGCAGCACTTTATTGGTACGTCTTCCTCCTGTTCCTTGCCTCTAATAGAATTTGAAATCATTTTCCGCCTGGAAAATTTGAAAGTCTGGATAGCACATTAGGTATAGCATAACTAAAACCTTTTTTGTCATTCGACCTTGTGAATAAGTAGTCATGCTGAATACTGACGTGAATTCTTTTGAGCAAGTTTATGTCGATGTAGAACATGTTGTTGGGTAGCTTTAAAGTCCCCATTCAGGATTTTAACTTATAACTGATAAAAACATATTTTCTCCTTTTGGTCCTTGAAAAGCTCAGTCTGATTGTGTGGGTGTTAGGAGACCATCCAATTGATGTGTCAGTAAACTAATCAATCAAATCAGCCTTGTGACCGGCTCCATCATCAGGGTCCTTCTAACTCACTGGGTAAGAGTGTTGTGCTTGCGACATCAGGGTTGTGGGTTTGATTCCTGTCAGGGCCAGGATTAAAATGTACATACCCACTATCGTATGTGCCGTTGGGCAGAAATTCCATCCCACCCAAGTGCCAGACATCAAATGTCTCTTACACAAAATGGACTTCATTGTGATTTTACCAATTCCATTTTTTTATTGTGACTGAACCAGGCTGTTGAGAATCTCTGGTCTGCATCGGCTAGCTAAAAACCAAACGGATAGTGTCTCTTGACCAATGAACGTCCCTCACTGGCTACGTTACGCAATGCATGTCTAATCTGACAGGACCGCTTCTAAACTCCTAACTCAGCCTACATCTTCCCCCTGACAGAACACAGGTGACATGGACTCCCAAAACTCCTAACTCAGCCTACATCTTCCCCCTGACAGAACACAGGTGACATGGACTCCCAAAACTCCTAACTTTGCCTACATCTTCCCCCTGACAGAACACGGGTGACATGGACTCACAAAACTCCTAACTCTGCCTACATCTTCCCCCTGACAGAACACGGGTGACATGGACTCACAAAACTCCTAACTCTGCCTACATCTTCCCCCTGACAGAACACGGGTGACATGGACTCCCAAAACTCCTCGCTCAGCTTCTTCAATAACACGCCGTGGTTCGTGTTCGAGTGCACCATCAACCTGGACAAGGACTACCGACGCATCGCCCTGTTCCTGCTCTACCTGCTGCTGTTCATGGCGGGTCTGGCTGAGAACGTCCTGGTGGTTTGGGTCAACTGGCGCCGGCGCCACTCCGCCAACGGCGTCCTGTTCTGCGTCATCAACGTGAGCATGTCGGACCTGATGGTGGTCCTGCTGATGCCGTTCTTCATGCTGGAGGTGACCCTGGACAAGGTGTGGCTGTGGGGCCGCTTCCTCTGCAAAGTCACCCACCTGGTCTACGTGGTGAACTTCTACAGCAGCTCCTTCTTCCTGGCGTTCATGACCCTGGAGCGCTACCTCTCCCTGGCCCGCCCGTCGTCCCCCGCCCTCTTCCCGGTGGCCAAGCGCCGTCGCTGGCTCCTCTGCGGCGGCCTCTGGCTCCTGTCCCTGACCCTGGCCCTGCTGGAGAACGTCCACATGGACCTGCTGGAGTGGGACGAGCCGGGCTGCTACATGATGCCGGAGAGCAGCTACACGGAGTGGTTCGTCTCCATCTCCTTCCTCTGCCTCATCTTCCAGTTCCTGGGCCCGGCCACGGTGATCGTGGCCTGCAACGTGCTGATAGCCCGGGCGGTGCGCGCCTCCCCGGATGTGGACGGGAGGCGCGACGTGTGGCTGGTGCACGTGTACTCCCTGGTGTTCGTGGTCTGCTGGCTGCCGTACCAGACGGTGGTGTTCCTGATGACGGTGGACGACCTGGACCCGCACGTGTTCGGCTGCAACACGGTGGAGGTGCTGTACTTCTCCTACAGCGTGGTCCAGTGCCTCTCCATGTTCCACTGCGTCGCCAACCCCATCCTGTACAACTTCCTCAGCAAGAGCTTCCGCACCAACCTGTTCGAGGCCGTCGTCCGCCACGCGCCCCGGGAGGTGGCGGAGAGGCCGCGCCACCGGGGACCCGCGGCCAACGCGTCTGCGCCGGGGGCGGGGGAGAAGGACCGGCGGCTTAGCGACGGGAGCACCAGCCACTCGGACGTCGCCGCCTCGTAGGGGGCCGTGCCGGGGCGCAAGAGACTAGATTTGTGAGTCCAGGTCGATGGAGGAAAGCGGGGAAGAAGACAGTTCGCGGTCTTACCAAAGCACGGGTGGCGTTCGCAGGCTGAAAGGCAGGCCATGATGAGGGGCTTTTTTTTTTTTTACGGTGCGGGTTGGTGACTCTTGGTTTCAGAATGTCCACCGTCCTCCACTAAATGATGGACACACACAAACCCTGCGTCACGGATGTCAAAGTGTTATATGTGTATGAGCATCGGCCCGGAGGGAGTTTCTTCCGTAAAAACAACGACGCGTGGTGGGAACTGTGAATACACACTGGTTAAGAACAGTGGAGAATCGGGTGCTAGCAGTGGTCACTAGACCAGAGTAAATGTACGTAAATGATGGGCTGCAGAAGAAACTTGGCATGTCTCCTGTTTTTCCTCGTTCTGCACATCAATGTTGTAAACAGAGAAAGGAAGGAAACATTTTTCATTCCCCCATATTTAAACTCCCACAGGAGTTTTTGGCACCACTATCTGGGAACTTTTGGAGGACTGAATTGTAGTAATTACTGCAGAGAGAAATGTTTTCTTACAAACAAACCATTTCCTCTGTGCCGTACAGCACAGCTACTGAGTATAAACAACTTGTAAAAATGTAAAAGTACTATTGATAAATAAACCTTTTCTACTACAAAAACATAAAATCTTAATTCCCACAATAACCCTCCACATTTAACAAATGCTTACAGATTTTAGTAAATGTTTTTCAAAGAGCTGGGGAATTTTCTCGTAAATATGCCAGTTGATGATGTTACATTTAATAAAAGTTTTCAAACTGAATGGTTTCATTAATATAAAAGTCAACTAGATCCCCTTTTGAATATTTACTTTTGGGACAATATTATGAATGGCCTCCATGCATCCTACAGTAACTACTGTATGGACTGATCCCTTGGTTTATGCTTAGTGTGTTTCAAAATTGATATTTTTACTAAATCTTGCTTTTTAGTACAGGATTAGACATTAGACTGTTATTCTTTTGCTTACCTGAGTTTTAGAACATGTTTTAATTGAAATGATTATGATCTCTGTATTTGAATATTTAACATTTTTATCCGGAATAAACTATTTGTATTGGAACATTTTCAATTTATTTCTAATAAATAGCCTACAATTGTTTCCCTTATAGCCTACTACATTTTATGCCTTATTGAACAACAACGTGGTCCAGGACGGTATTTCCTCAGGGGCGGTAGTCGACTAAAGCAATAAGTTTGTTCCAGAGGCAGAATTTAAGATCACTGGACAAATACGTTCCAATATCTACATCAATTCACAAAATATGTGCAACATATAGATTCTTAGTTTCAAATGGAACGCCTGTAGCTACGTTGGGTTTCCCTGAAGAGGTCATGTTTCAGATATTTTCAGAAAATTGGCCGAGATTGTGCCAATGGTTCCACGATGGTTGTGCATGGACAGAGATGTTCTTACTGGGCAGTCCCAGATGTGGCAGAACACAGAGCTTGGGTTGGGATGCGGGTTCTGAGCGTTGCCTGAGGACAGGATGGGGAAGCTCCATTTATTGCGCTGTAGCCAAGTATCATGACCTTGTAGTGGATGTGGAGCTTCAACTGGCAGGCGGTGGAGTGAACTGTGAACAGGACAAGGATACTATCCCTTGTCCATAATGGTACACGTTACACTTCAGTCTAAGAGTGACTAGACAGTGAGATCAAAACATGTTTATTCTTTCCAGATCTAGAAAAAAAAAAGTTTAGGCCAAAATTTACAGTTCTCACTAAACAAAAGGTACACAAAATTAAAACCAGCATAAATAGAATAAATAGTTCCATAACCAGCCGACGAATGAGGTGAGACTTTAGGTTTAAATATCGTTGCGAAAGAGAGCCCTTCAAAGAGCACAGGTCTGAGCATAACGCTTACAACGTAGTGCCTTTGAAAAACTGAGACATGGCACACGTGATTTCATGGGAATTGTAACAGCTTGTGTGATTAGAGGTTGGAAACCACCGTTGATTCTGACACGGCTGGTCAGTAATACTCTACGTGGACGAATGGATCTGCATTACAGAGAGATAAAATGCCTTAAGGAAAAACAACAAACATATAAATTAAGGCAGTGGTTGTCCACAGGTGGCCCAGGGACCAAAACTGGCTGGCGAAAAACACAAATGTAATCACAAATTCGGCTAAAAGTGAGTTACTCAGAAGATTTTCCAAGTAACCTTTCAGTAATAAAATAAGAGACCATGTGATTGTGTCTTAATGTAATGAAGGTAAGAAATAATTTTCAAATACAATTCATTTTTGGAACTGTGGTCAAATTGCTGTGTGCCACTATAAAAATAAAAATAGAATTGTTTTCCGGCCCCCGAACCATCCATTTCAAGAAAAACAAGCTTGTGGCTGAATTAAGTCGCCTGCCCCTGCAGTAAGGCCTGGTAAAACCAACCAGGTACACGGTAAGTGCCTCTGGCTAATATTTGTTCACAAAGACACACAAATGAATGATCAGTCGTTTATCATATATAGACGCACGTGTAGCAGATAAAAAGTGGCTGACTCATTTTTTCGTAAAACCGAGTTATAAGACACCTAAAAGCATAAAAAAACATTAGACAGAAATGTAGGCAAAGCCCATGGGACTTGCAGTCAGTAAACAGTCAAGTCCTCCCTTCCACAGACAACAATGGATAAACACTGCCACCTAGTGGCTTCCCTACGTCCAAGAACGATGATCTCGTTTCCAGCTACAGTATGCTACAAAATTGGTCTCGTCCCGACAGACATAAAACAGGTGAAGTACATTCTACAAGTCTAGAGATATGGTCCACGCCATTAAGACAGTGTAGGAAAGAGCTAGACGGGAGGCAGACCGCAAAAACAAAGAGGAAGAGAGCCCGAAAAGTCCAAACTAAAGCTTGACATCAGCTGTCCAGGGGGGGCAGGGGTTCTTTGGAGTGGTCGTTGTACATGAAGGTCTGCTCGATGTTGAAGTCTGGAGGCAGGTGGTCTTTGTGCACCTCCATGTGGGAGGACACCAGCTTCAGCGTGGAGAAGTACAGGCCGCAGACCGTGCAGCGGTACATGAGCGCCCCGGCGTGGGTCTTCAGGTGGCAGATGATGGTGGAGCGGCCGCGGAAGAACCTCAGGCACACCTTGCACTGGTACGGCTTCTCCCCGGTGTGGATGCGGAGGTGGTACGTGAACTCGCCGGAGTGGGCAAAGTGCTTGCCACAGAAGCGGCAGCGGTACCACTTCTCCCGGGGGATGGCGGCACCGGCGGGCGAACCGCCCACGCCAGGGGAGCTCCCGTTGGGCAGGAGGCCCGCGGGGAAGCCGGCCGCCACGGCCCCCTGGAGCAGCTTGTCCGACAGGCTGAAGGAGCCCACCCCCAGGCCGAAGCCCACGTTGCCGAGCTTCCCCAGGCTGCCTGCCTCCAGCGGGGAGGAGGAGGAGCAGGAGGAGGGGTACTCCATCTGGTCGGCCTTCCGTTTCCCCGCCCACCCCGGGCCCTGGGTCTCCGTGTGAAAGCTCAGGTGGTTCTGGAAGGCTGAGGCCGAGCGGAAACTCTGCGGGCACAGGAAGCAGCGCAGCTCCTCCTTTCCGTCCGGCCCGGCCACCCGATGTGCCCTCGCGGCGTCGCCGTCCGGACCCGCCTCGTCGGCGTGCTGGGCCATGTGCCGCTCCAGCAGCTGGCGGTCCAGGAAGACACAGGCGCAGAGCGGGCAGGAGAACACCGGCAGCGAGAGGTGGGTTAGGGCGTGCCAAAGCAGGGCACACAGGGACGGCTGGGGCAGCTGGCACACACCGCAGCTCAGGGACTGGACACACACGTGACTCCGGACATGGTCCCTGACGACCTGGAGGGAGGAGGCACACCGTAAAGTAACTGTCCAGTGGTCAGCCACGCCCGGACAGAGGAACGTGCCTTACGAGTTCATGACGCATTTCATTGGCAATAGATTTATAAATAACATTTATAGCAGGCCAGGAACAAGAGGTATTATGCCCTACAATGCAGTGGGAGCTTCTATATTTTACCGGGGCCATAACACAAAACAGAATCCCAAACATCACACTGACCTGGATGTCCTTGGTGAGGGTTTTGTTACAGACGGCACACTGCCGTTCCCCGTCGTTCCACTGGGAGGCGCTGTGGGCCGGGCCGGGGGGGGCGTACCTGGCAGCAGCCTGGCGCCGGTGCCGCATCAGCTTGGCCTGGGTGCCGAACTGGAGCTCGCACATGTCGCAGGAGAACGCCACGTGGGACAGGGCGTGGCTGACGGCGGCGCCACGGTCCCCGGGAAACGCCGCCTCGCACACCCGGCAGGTCCCGGCGTCCGTGACGTGGCTCTCGGCGTGGGCCCTCGGGGCGGCCGGGTCCGATGACAGCGACACCCCGCAGGCTTTGCATGCCACCGGGCCCTGCGGCACCTGGCCTAGGTTCACCCCGCCTCCGCCGGGGGCGGCTCCGTTTTCCACACACACCAAGTCCTCATCTTCATCCTCCTCTTCCTCCTCCTCTTCCTCCTCCTCCATGTAGTTCTCGTCATCGCTCAGCTCGATGATCTCCCCGGCGAGGTGCCTCCACGGGGCCGCCCCGTCTTCGTGGCCCTCCTTCACGTGGTCTTCGTCGACCTCCTCGCTTCCAAAGATGACCCCGGTCACACCGCCCTCCACGGCGTCCATCTGCAGGCTGTCCAGGGGGTCTCGAGAGGAGGATGAGGGAGCGCAGGGAGGCTCCAGTCCACATTCCTCCCCACCCAGCGGGGCTGACGAGCCCGGGAAGGAGCAGGCGTCAGACACACACGGAGGTAGAGAACCAGCTCTACTCCCAGCCGCCAGCATGGGCTCCTCCTGGCCGTTAAGCTCCCCGACTCCCACCACGACCTCCACCCCCTCCTCGGTCTTCAGCTGCAGGGAGACGGTCGACCCGGGCGTGGCCCCGCCTCCTGAACTCTGATCCACAGTCAAGTGTAGCAGCTTCTCCCCGCCCATCTGCCCGTAGCCCAGGTGAGACTGCGTGTCCTCGGCTTTGAGGGACAGACTTGGGGCAACGGGGGCCCCGTGTCCCCGGCGTGACCCCCTGCCGCCCAGGGGGAACGGCGAGGGCGCCGCCACCGGGGTAGGGGCAGCCGAGGGCCCGGCGGACGACGACAGGGAGGAGCAGGACGCCGCGGACGACGAGCACGCGGAGGATCCGGCGGCGATGCCGCCCGTCGCCACCGCGTCGGGGTCCAGGTCCCCATCGGCCGTGCGGTCCGCCGATGGCCCCCCATGTTGCAGGTCCGGGAAGGTAGCGTGGCACGCCCTCACCAGCTCCCTCAGGCCCAGCCGCGCCGCCAACTCATACAGGACCCCCACGTCTATCAGGTCGGTGAGGATCTCCCCCGTGTAGACGAACGTCAGCACCTTCTCGAAGTTGGCCGGCGAGACAAAGTCCAGGGAGTACGTGGTTGTGGCGCCGGACGCTCCCACCTGGCTCCCTCTGCCCGAAAAGAGGCTGCGGAAGTGGGTGCCGGCGCAGGCAAGGACGGCGCGGTGGGCCGCGAATGAGTGGCTCCCCACCTGGACGATGACATCACAAAATAGGCGGGAGAGGCGGCAGCGGTTGAGCTCACTGAGGAGGCCAGCGGCGTGGCCTGAGCCTTGCAGCCGGATCCTCATCCCTCCCTGGCAGTGTCGCAAATAGCCCCGTGTACAACTAGGAGAACGGGAAAAGGGGAAGACATCAGTCATTGGCTCATTAAAACGGTCTGCACTGTTCATGTAACGTCCAATAACAAGTTTGACCGGCTAACCTAAATCATTATTCCAGCCCGCGAGTGACAATGCAGCGGCAGGATTCAGTTGAGTCGTCAGGGAGGCAACAGAAAGTGACATTGGGTGATTGTCAGATTATGTAGATTTATGAAGAACAACTACAGATTTGTCACTGCTACGAAAGTAACACATCTCAGTGATTCAACTAACAAAACCGTTATTAAAGTAAATATATCAGAAATACTAGTTGGAAGAAACAAGGGAAACGGTGTAACCTTTTGAGTTTTACTGGATGCTAGTTTGGATGCTAATTTGCTAGCCAAACAGCTAACATAGCAAACGTTAGCTGCACATCAGTTTTTCTAAAATTGCCAAGATCCAAACTATATAAAATGCCACCGAATCAACAACTACCGACAAACATGGATAATGCCGTTCATATCGTAAATTAAGGAATGTTGATACTATATTCTTTACCCATAGAAGGCAGTTTTTTAGACCATTAAGCGAACGTTTTCACTAGCTTCCTTTTATGCCAATCGTCGCACTTCAATGACGTATAACAAAAGAATGCCTCCGGAGGATGCGTGAAAGAAAAAGATTTGGGATTACCGCCCTCCAACGTTTGTATGGGAGTGTTGCACAAAACACACACACAGCAATTTATTTTTAACAACATTTTATTCAGTTTACTTACAGCTCTCAATTTTCCAAACGAAACAGAGAAACATATGACAAATAACAGTGTAACAAATAACAAACAGAAAATTATTAAAATTGTACAGTCAGACCTAACAGCTGACTACTGTAAAAATCTAAGAAAACAATTGTAAAATTTTAAGTAAAATTTGTAATTGTTTTGAATCGAAAATATTTACCTTGCTTGGTTAAACAAGTGCTATATGTTCATACAGACATACATAAAATATTATATATATTACAAAGACATTGTATCAATCATAATGCGTCAGCATGATATGTCAATATTTTAAAACAAGCAAATTCATAATCTTAATAGACAGTTTACCCACCAATTCTTTAATTTGTTTGTATATGTTACCAGATAACTATTGACAATTTAGCAATGTATTTGCCTTTAGTGAATTAGGAAGTAAGTGAGGACTATTGCTTTTCTGTTGTTTGATATGTTCTCTTACTGTGCTTTACTTTTGTATGTGGAAATCACAGCGTTGGCTACTCTTTTTATGTTCTGTTTTTTGTTGCCTCCTTTTTCATCACCTAGAGCTTTAGATCGTTTCATGTATTTTTCTACAACAGCCTTATGCGTGTGCTAGGTGCTCTTAATGCTATGAAACCCTTTTCCTTGAGTTGGTACGACCCAGGCTGCTGAGGCTGGCAGTGCTAGGTCTACGGGAGAGACCAAGTGTGGAACCAATGGGGGAGACAGGGGAGACCTCATTGGGGCAACCATGTTGCAGCAGGATGTCAGCACACTCCTTGCTTCCAGTCTTCCTGGCCAAGCTCAGGGCTGTCTGGCCTTGGGGATCTCTGGCGTTAATGTCACTTCCGTACTGCAGTGGGAGATATTGAACAATTCACTCATTCGCATTTTTATGAAATTACCAAAAAGAAGAACAACGGGGAAAAAGTCAAATATACGCATCAATTAACTGCAGTAGTCTATTGTGTGCTCGTGCACGTTACGACACTCGACTCGGCCAAAGGCAGTCAAGTACGTCCAAAAATAGCAAACCTCGGCCCAGGCCAGAGCCTTACCCAGACGAGCAGCTGTGTCATGACCACATCCCCCAGCTGGCAGGCAGCGTGCAGGGCAGTGTGATGATGCGACTGGGGGGAGCCTCCGCCTACCAAGGCCGTGTTCATTTGTTCCTTGCTGCTGTGGGCCAGAAGTAGCAGGAGTCCGGGCAGGTCCCTTTGTGTAACCGCCGACAGCAGACGCCCAGGCGTAGAGGTGTCCTCCGTGCCGGCCCCGCTGGCGGGAGGAAGAGGCGC
>JACXGK010000623.1:55003-84222 GCA_016801125.1 Novumbra hubbsi
GGGGGGGGGAGCACACAGATGTTCTTCATCTGGTAACCCGGGCTCCTCACCTTGTGGCATTGGGGGCAGGTTTCTGTCTGCCCTGGGTGTTACTCTCCCAGATGCCATTGGCCAGGTGGTTGCCGATGGCGGTTAGGACCTGGGTGAGCTCACGAGTCCAGTCATCCAGGTCCAGGGAGCGAACGCGGGACAGGTGTGTGCCTAGGTTGCGGTGGATCCCTGAGCACTCGATGCAGATCAACGCCCCCAGGTTGAGACTGGCCCACGTGGGGTCTGCAGAACCCAGCCAAACCAGAGACCAGGACAAGAGATGTCAGGTGGTGAGATCTTTTGACTCAGTTCTAATCATTACTTTCTTTTCATGGAATTAAAAGTATATTTCATCCTAATTGCAAAACAACATTGTTTTCTTACTCTCTTGTCTGTGGGCTCACCGCCAAGCATGTTTCCTAATGCTAGTGATTGAAATTTGTTCAACTATTTGTTTCACAAATGTCACAAAGTCATGGTACCATTAGTATCCTTCCTCTGGGTTTGTGGATCTTAACATTATACACTAGATACATTTGTTTCCCTTAAAAAAAATACTTTTAAACATTAATACTTTTTTAAACATTTGTAGGGAGAACTGAATGGGATTTGGGATTCAGAATCTTTTAAAAAATGTTACATTTTGTTACCATGGAAAGTTGTCCAATTCACAGATTCCTGTCATACCTTTTCAATAGACAGCAATGTGTCATTCTGATATTCATGTAAACCATCCCATTGAGGGCTCTATCTGCTAAATAATAGAATAAGTAACACTCCGCACCTATGCCTGTGCACAGAACACAATTCACCTTGAAAGGTAAAGTCCTACAAATACAGTGAGAGAAGAGCTCAAGACTAGAAACCCACTTGGTGCTTCACAGTCCACACATAGGCCGTTGCCCTTGGCGTTGCGGATAGCCTGTATTGCCACGGCTTCACTCTGGCTGCTTCTCCGGGCCTACAGGGGACACACAGGAGTCACGTCCCAGTTATAATGTGAATGTCCTCTGTGATCGACTGGGACGGCTCTAAAGAATAAACACTTTGGACACTAACATTTATCAGCGTAAGCTAAAACTCCCCAAGGAAACATACAGAATATAAATGGCGTATACTTTCAAACACATTTCTTCATACTATTTACATCTCTTTAGTAAACTTTTTATACTAGCTATTGATTGAGTGTTATTCATATAGCGCATATATTTCTACACGTCCCAGGATGCTACACAGCCGGTTAATTGTGATATTTGCCTTGTTCCTCAGGCTCTCGCAGGACTGCAGGCTGGCCAATATCTGGTTCTCTATGGCCGTCACCCAAGCATCTCTGTCCTCCAAACTCTGGGACTCAAAGTGCCAGGTCTGCCCAGTGCTCGAAACGATGATGAAATCAGTATTCTCCTCATCTACAAAAAAGTAGATGAGTAGATGTTTGTAGCAAGCATTAAAACTCCAGGCCAAATAGAGAAAATGTGTTTGCTAGTTCAGAAGTGGAATACAAATCAGGGAATATCATGTAAGTGACACTAAACCATATCAAGGGATGTCACTCTCCAAACCAACCCTTTCTACATTATAGTTTCATTCTGAAAAATGTCTCTGTTCTTCATTGCCCCATTGTGACATACGTTGTGGGTCTTGGTTTGTTGCTGTCACAGACATCCTTTAAATGTGGATACAAGGGCACTGGGGAAAAACTAAATGACAATGAAGAGTAGACAATATCCAGAACAAAAATAAAGTAATATGATTTGGGTTTTTCACGTGCTCAGATACATATTCATAATGTATTGTAATCAATGGTAAGTGACGAGACAGGTACATTCGATGTGACAACCAAATGCACTCGTACCTAAACAAAACATGCAGTAAATAGTCTGTACAAATTGTCACGTCTGTACATATGTAACAAGCTCACGTTAACAAAGATTTTATCACCATTACATTTTTTCTTGTCATAAAGAAAAAGGAGCAACCCAGCAGGCAGATACTATACATGCAACCAGGTGTGGAATGGGCGATTGAACAATGTGAAGTTAGCGGAAAATGAACTCAAAATTGGCAGCCTTACAAACATAATCCAAACATGTTAGTCAAAGAGACAGACAGACAAGCAGGCATAACACACTTAGTGAGGACATCAGCCTTTCTCGCACCCTAGTTTTTACCTGTCTTGTTAATGTTTCTCAGGCTACCAAAGCTTTTTAATTTCCACATTCTACGCTTGGCTGCAGAGAAACAGATTAGCCCAGAGAGACGCAGAAGAGGAAGAGCAGAAAGATAAGAAACGCAAAAGGGATCTCTATGAATGTGTAGAACATTCTGGGAGGAATGTGTAGTGGTGGGGCGGAAGCTTACCTTCAGCCTGGCCAATGGCTGCGTCTCCTCTCTGGTTCATGCTCTTCTTCCTGGTTTTCTTCTTTCTGTCCAACATCGGAGAGGATTGGCCGTCTTTTCCAAACGGCGAACCAGTCGGTCCTTCGATAGCATCTGACATTGAGGTGAATAAAACTCGGATTTGTTTGCTTCTTCAGAGTCTACATTGGCATGCCACACATTAGAATCCCATTGTTACGGAATGGGAAACCCGTGACTGTATTACTGAAAGGGCTTTCAGACGTACCGGCGGCGTGTGACTTGCTGGACAGTGTTGAGGGACAGCGTCTCACTGCGGTTTCTCCTTGAGGGGACAGAGCACCAGCCTGTTCTTCAACAGGAACCAGGCTGGGCGGCAAAAGCTGGGAATTCTCTGGGTGCAGGGTGTCTTTGACCACACTGTTGAGCCCAGGAGAGGGTCCGCAAGGGGGTACAGCCCTCGGTGGGCGTTTCCCTGGGACCTTCACTGTGACTCGCAATAGGTCGATCTCCTTGGCGTGAACATTCTGCATGTAGTCCTAAAAGTGCAAAGATCACTCGGGATTAGACCAGGCTGATGTGCCGAATACCAGTAGACTCAAATGTGTGTTGCAGTTTTGTTTGCAGTGTAGTTCACATATACGCCTTGTAAAAGTAGATTTGATACTCAGTGGAATACCTGAAATGCATCAATCTAGTTGATTTGTGGTATTGCTTACATTGAAACTGGGGTAATATGCCAGGATGCCATTGTTGGACAGAGTGACATACTTTTTCTTCCACTCTTTGTTCAGAGAGCTCCCACTCCGCTTCCATAGGTTACTCTGTTGCAAACGAAGGGTTGAATATCAATACTACTGAAGCGACGACGTAACGAACCGTATTCATAACTCGCGGTATCTAATGTGTCACACCGACCTGTTTGACGGCGATGGCTCGACCACTGCCCACGTCGCCTTTAGAGTCAGACACCTTTTCACTGCCACTGCCTCGACGATTCTGGGGAAAGAGGCACCAACCGACCAGAGTTACTGGTTGGAATGCTATGAAGACCGATTGACTTTAGTTTACAGGACGGACGAGACGCATGTAGTGAGATGAGAGACAACATGACAACAAATAGAATTAAACTTGCGTAACTGCTAGTGAACAGAAAATGTCAAATGTCTTCTCATATCTGTGCGTGAATCCGTGTGTTTGAATTGTAGGCTTTTCTGGGACAGTGTTTAGCTGACGTGAGGTTCCACCGATTTGATCACCAGAGATGTTCACTGACCTTAAACAGGGAAGTCCGTCGCTGAGGGACGTTTCTCACGGACCCAGAGGCGGGGACAACTCCGCCCCCCTCCCCCCCCGCCCCCACCCTCAGCTCTCTGTGGCCGATCACGGGGGTGGAGGGCAGGGAGGAGGGGTATCCACTGCTCAGTCCTCCATTACTGGTCTGAGAGGAAGAGGGAGAGGTGTGCAGGCAACGGACGAGGGAATGGATGAATCGGACGCATGAGATGGAACGGACACACATGACAAACAAGCCATGTGGTAACATGTTCTATCCACCACATTCACTCATCTAACAGAGTAAAAACCCCAAAAGCGGCTTGAAGAGGATTTGAATGTTTCTTTTAATCCCCTGTGTGAACTAAGAACAAGGTATCTACTTGTATCTATCCACAATTATATGTACCGGAGAGAAGACAGACGGGGACCGCGTGTAGCCTCTTACCTGTCCATGGAAGGATGCTGAGCCTGTTGTGGAGCCTCCAGAGTGGATGGGCGAGTTAGGGAGAGATTTGCAAGAGGCGAGCAGCATCGACTGCTTCTTCTGTGTGGCAATCTTCTGGGCAGCTGGGATGAAATATTAGTGAAAAGCCATTAATTGCCCGTTGCTTACATTCTACATTTTGTCATTTAGCAGACGCTTGTCTAGATTTAGTAGCCTTCAGTGCAATCATCATAATGATACAGCTTCAATACAATGAAATCCAGAAGTATTTGGAGAAATATATATGTGAAGATGTGGTAAAATGTGTTGGTACCCCTACAGCTCATTGAAATAATGCTTAATTCCTGCTGAAAAGTTATGAAGAGGTATGTCATAGAATAAAGCAAGGGAGCTGTGAAACAGTATTAATTATTGCTTATTCAACAAAGATATTCTAAAATGTCCTGGAAACTTTTGTTGGTACCCCTTAGAAAATACAAGAAATAATTGGAATATAGAGATATTTTAAACAAATTAGCTGTGGGAGAATGACCTTTGGACAGATGAGTCGAAATTGGACATGTGCTCTATGTTCGCAGACAACAAGCCACAGTGGAGGCTTAGTTATGTTTTGGGGCTGCTTTGCTGCATCTAGCACAGGGGGCCTTGAATCTGTGCAGGGCACAATGAAATCTCAAGACTATCAAGGCATTCTTGAGCAAAACATACATCCTAGTGTCAAAAAGCTCTGTCTCAGTCGCAGGTCATGGGATTAGGACCAAAAACATATAGCTAAAATGACCAAATAATGTATATAAACAAAACTTTGGCCTATTCTAAAGTCACCTTTCATGAGTCCTGATCTGAATCCTACCGAAAATATATGGATAGAGCTAAAACTTGCAGTCTGGAGAAGGCATCCATCAAACATGAAACAACTGGATCAATTTGCTCAGGAAGAGTTAATCAAACTACCTGTTAACTGGTGTAGAAGTCTCATTGAGAGCTACAGAAAACGTTTGATTGATTGAAGGTCTGAAGGTTGTGCAACAAAATATTAGGTTAAGAACAAAATGGAGCGTTTTGGAATGGCCAAGTCAAAGCCCGAATCTTAATCCTATTGAGATGCTGTGGAGTGATTTGAAACAGGCTGTGCAGGCAAGAAACCCCTCAAACATCAAGTCGAGACTGGTAGATAGTTATAGGAAATGTCATATTGAGGTTATCTCAGCCAAAGGGGGCAATACCACCTATTAGGCCACAGGGGGTCCCAACTTTTTCCTCAGTAGGAAATGGCGTCTTTGTAAATATTTTGTTAAATAAATGATATCATGGTTAAAATGTCATTGATTTTGGTTCAGTTACATAACCTTTATCTATAGATTGTTTGAAAGAAGATCAAATATTTATGTCTATTGTTCTTAAAAGATAACTATATATATTTCATGGGGTGTCCTAATATTTTCACATGACTGTACATATATGTATATATACATGCACTACTCAATCAAAATAAGGGAACACGTAATCATCACAGAAAAACACCAATGTAACAAAATGTACTCAACAAATTATGCAATGTACAGTAAAGATTTTGATATTTAATATATCATATATTTAATATATCGTGTTTTTTGAGCATTGCATATATTGGGCTGTCTCTAATTGATGTTGGGACAAACACACAACCCAACATAAGTACATTTTACTCAGCAAGGTATCAAACTCAGCGCTGACAGAAAACACAAAGTGTGAGTTTCAGGATGTGGTTCAGGATGTGCGCTCTGCGTTAGGTAAGTTTCCATAACAGCACATATATGCATCTCTAGCAGAGAAAACGCCTGTCGTAACATTCTTTACATAGCTTGGGACGGCTTTGAATTGATGTGTGATGTACGCGTGTGTAGTGGGAACACAAATTTCTTCGTAACTGACCCAATATGCTTTGAGTCCCCACCGCTGACACTAATGTGCCCTTTCGGTTTACTCACCCTCCTGAAAGACCCGGTCCACGTTGAGTCCATAGGTGGCGCAGGTCTCGTAAAAAACACAGTGTCGTACGTCAACGCATAACTGCCGGGCTCGCTGGTCTTCGATCACACGTGGGTTAGAGCTTCGGATCTTATCTACGCGGTAGAGAACAGCAAACCATTGGAATCCAAATTAAGCGACGAGCAGTCTCTGGTGGTAAGCCTGTCGTGGTTCTCTGTCTGCATAATGAGCCTCAGGGATAAAAGTCTCCAGGCGTTGGTGTCTGCAGACTCTTACCCTGTGTGCCGACCAGTATCAGTGGAAGGTCGGCCGTGGCGCTGCGGTGGGTTGTGAGCTCACTGTAGAGCCGGTACACCTCCTGGAAGCTGGCCTCGTTCTCCAGACTGAACACCAGAACCACGGCGTCCACCCAGCTGCTGAACTGGACTCCGAGGTTCCACAGGACAGATTGTCGGGGGAGGGGAGGGGTGGTGCAGAACGAGTTAGCTGTAGCAGTGTTGGTTTGTTATTGGCTGATTTATAATTGGCAGGGTTGGTTACTCAGTGTTTTTGGTTGTACTAGTATTGGTTAAATGTAATTTGTTATTATTTTTCTCCAAATACCGAATTTTATTCTGTGAATTCTGTGAATCAGTCTGTCTCTGTGTCTGTCTAGATATCAATACATTCTTCACAGTGACAGCATCAAATGTAGAGTGCAGAGGAATATTCTGCATGTCGCCACATAGTGTTCTAACACACACACACCTGTGCATCAGGAAGTGCAGCCTCCTCCCTAATGAGTAGTAAATGACTTTGGCCGTCTACCATTATCTCCTTTTTATATCTCCCTCCTGGTAATGGAATAGAGAAGCAGAAGTCAGCTATTGTGAAAGAGATTCATGAAATATGGAACTAATGAGTATGGGATGATAAAGACAAGACAGGAGTTTTTCTTGCTTACCCTCAATCTTCTCTAGTGGAAGATAGCTGCCTGTTACATATTTATTCACCAGAGCTGACCTGCCACTCCGAAGGCTTCCCAGCACCCCCTGCGAAGAATACAGTTAACCTATCATAGTCTGTCTTCACTGATGTGGTAACTTCCCTGAAGGAACTGTGCGGATTCAGCTTCATCTCACTTTCAATTAACCTTTCACATGACCTTTCATGTGGATTGACTTACCACACGTAGTTCCGGGATGGATCGACTCAGGGTCCACTCTTGACTGTTTGCACAAGCGGCTGCTTGAAAGAAGAGGGAGGAAGGCAGATGTAAAGTGGGAGAAATCATTATTTAGAAAATTACTATGCTGGCGGAATAAAAATAAAGTACCGCTCTGTGAATTGTATCTGCATGAGGCAGCCAGACACTCTCCGTGAAAGCAACCTTTCATTACAATATTATCTACTGGATTTGACAGGTTCCTTAATTCTCCGTAGAGCCGCTGTAACCCTCAGCGGTTTGTCATATTATGTGTTCTTCTCCCTGCCAGCCACATGCACCTGGTTTTGCAAAGGAGCCACATTTTTAAAGGTGTCTGATGAGGGTAGGGTGGCACTCCATTCAAACTCCTTTTGCATGCCCCACACACACACACACACCCTGTCACGGTCGGGGATGTGAGGCGACACACCACCACTGTCCCTGCTGGGCCAGGGTGTGTCAGACCCGTCCACCGGTGCGGGTCAGGGATGAGAAGTACAGCCGGATGTTGTTTTCGGACCATCGGAACCACGTAGGTACATTCCCACACAGATGTACGGTCAGTGGCGATAAGGAAGGAGGAGCGGAAACGTCAGAACCACGTAGGTACATTCCCACACAGATGTACGGTCAGTGGCGATAGGGAAGGAGGAGCGGAAACGTCAGAACCACGTAGGTACATTCCCACACAGATGTACGGTCAGTGGCGATAAGGAAGGAGGAGCGGAAACGTCAGAACCACGTAGGTACATTCCCACACAGATGTACGGTCAGTGGAGATAAGGAAGGAGGAGCGGAAACGTCAGCAGGATCCACAAGCTGCCACCCAGGGCAGCACTCCCGTCTCTCAGATGAACTCCTGTATAAGAGACGATCTACCTAGATTCATTTCCACTCAAAGGGCTCTTTATGGGCCGGGCCCCATGAGACATGTTGCCAAAGCAATCAGGCAACACAATCCTTCTACAGCTGCCTGCAACCCCACTCTGCATGGAGAACCCCTAAGTACTATGTACGCGCATGCTCTACACTAATGTATATCTCACTGTCACATGTCACTAACGTTCAAAGAGCCCTCCATTCATTTTGGGTGTCAAACGCCCCACTTCTCATCCCTTTTTTCTCTCTCTCTCTCTCTCCAAGGTTCCACAAACTCATAACAGACATCTCCTGGCACCCTGTTGCTATGGCAACTGTTTCTTCAGACCCCACCAGCCTGTTCCTCCTCTTGTCCATGAACACAGAGAACACAGGCCTACATAGCACAGAAAACACAGGCCTACATAGCACAGATAACACAGACCTACATAGCACAGAGAACACAGGCCTACATAGCACGGAGAACACAGGCCTACATAGCACAGAGAACATAGGCCTACATGAACACAGAGAACACAGGCCTACATGAACACAGAGAACACAGGCTTACATGAACACAGAGAACACATGTCTACATGAAAACAGAGAACACAAGCCTACATAACCACAGAGAACACAGGCTTGCATGAACACCACAAGCTACAGGCCTATACCAGTGAAATAGCTTGTCACTTTATATTGTATTGTAAAGTCTGTGGGATGTGCTAGGTGACAGATTTCTTTTGTCAGAGACAAACGAAAAAAAACAGTGGGAAGTTTCATGAATCTCTGACTAATAGGGAATATAGATTAGATTGTCACACTGATGCAGAGAAAAGTAGTCATTGTTTGGGCAAAAGATCAAAGATATGGATTAAGGACAAGGTAATTTGTATTGATATTCCCACGCTACAGTTTTAGAAATAAAAATAAGCCAAATACATTGCAGACAGTCATCCTCTCTGAAATAGCTTGTCCTTCAAAAGAGCAATAGTAAGCATCTGTAATATTTGGTATAGTTAAACACAGTAATAGTGTACCAAATGCCACCCTGGGCCCTATTCAGTGCACTAGGTTTTAGCCTGGTCAACAGCATAGCATGAAATAGGGAACAGGGTGTGATTTGTGAGGAACAGGGGGTGTTGCCACGGAGAGATTACCCTGTCAGGCTGCGTGAAATCTCCCCCCGTTCCGTTCGGTGGGGAATTAGATTAAAACTGTCCAAGATTATAGCTCCATTGTCAGCTCAGAGATCAAAGGACTTCGTCTATCATCCTTTGACAATCACATGGCTTTGACTTACAGACACGTGACATCCCCGATAATATGGACCCGTGTCAAATGGGAGGAAGGCTCTCAGAGCTGCTCGTTCCGTCCCATAGCATTCTTCTGTGTATAGATCAGATAATAAACTAGACGACATTAAAGTCTCGAGTTCTTCTTTACCTTTACCATGACATGCCTTGAAAAACCGCAGACAGACGTTTTGTGCTTCATCTTTATGTAAATTAGCGGAAGTAGTGGAAGCGAGGTTAGTCGGGGGAGGGTGTAGGCATGTCCTGCGTGTGTGTGTGTGTGTGTATGCCTGGCATATGTACAATATCCCAAATAATAAATGGAATTCTACTGACAAAATAAACCTCAATGTAATCAAATATGTTTTGGCGTATGTATGCATTCATTAAGTACACACATACATACAATATATTTAAAATAGTTTTGTCCAAAAAAATAACGTAACTATGAGTCTTACATTTAGCCGGCTGCAATTAGCATACATCGCATATGCATTCATGCATGTACAGGTTGCATCTAAAAATGAAATATATTCCAATATATTATGTTTGCCTGTGTGATCTCGGGCATGGATTTCGTTCCGTCTGAAAAAACCTTGTTGTGTCCCTGGATAACAGCCTGTCATTTTCTTCAAACTACATGGACTCGCTCCAGCAGGTTCAAGCTCTACAACATCCACAGAGTCTGACCTCTTCTTGCACCGGAAGTGGCTCAGGTCCCTTCTTCAAGCCCTCGTTGTGTCCTGTTTGGACTACTGCAGCTCTCTGTTGAGCTCCCTGCTGCAGTCACCAAACACCTCCCTCCTATCCAGAACAACCTTCCCGGGGTCCCCCTCTATCCACCAGCTTCCAGCTAAAGTTCACATCCACTACAAAACCATAGTACCATAGAGTAAACAGAGGAACTGCCCCTCCCTGCTGTACCTTCAGGCAATGATCCACACCTCTGTCCCTACCTAGGTATTCACCCTGCCACCTCTGATCTCTTTGGCGTCCGACCATTACATTCCAGCTCCTGCCCAGTCAAGCCCAAAGTCCTCTCTGTCCTGTCTGTGCATGGAGAGTCAATGCCGATCTCCCAAAAACATCAACCCCCGCCTCTTAGAAGGACCCCCGCCACCACCCCTTACTTACGCAAACAATAACAAGCGATCACCTCACCCGGCTAGTTCAAGAGTGTCTGGGAACTGTCTTACGTAACTGGAACGTCATGGTAATGTGTGTGTGAGGTGTCATACCGTCCTCTTCACTGGAATCTCTTGGTATTTTGCAGACGGGGGGAAGTACAGCAGCAGCGGAGGAAGTGTTAGACGAGACAGAGACAGGGCTGCTGCTCTTTGTGAAGATCCCACTGATAAACCTGAGCATCTTCCGGTCTCGGGCTGAGCCCCTCTGCCCCTGCTGGTTCTGGGGGCCGGGCTGCGTTTGGCTGCTTGCTCGGCCCACGCCGAGCTCCTCCGCCTGGCAGTACGTGTCACCATCGTCAAGGGTGCAGCTTTTACCCCTGCGTGGAAGCTTGGGGACAAGGGACACGGGAGCGGGTAGTGAAGCAGAACCTTTCTTCAGTCTTTCCATCCGGGGGTTGTCCCGGGTTACAGCCAGCTCCTTCCTTTCCTTTGCTTGGCCAGTCACACTCTCTCGCTCCCCAGCTTTTTTTTCCTCTTCGTCCCTTAACCCCTGACCATGAGATCTGGCCCGACCCTCGCCACCCTCGGCCCAGGAGGCCCGGCAGGGACCGGGGGAACGGTTTTGTGCTCGGCCGTCTCTGCGGTCCAGGCTCTGGGCCAACGTGGGGCTCCGTCTGGCCTCTCTTGGTTCCCGCCGGCTGGCCACCGGACGCTGAACCCCTGGGTGAACACAGGGGCCCCCACAGGTCGGGGGGGCCCGCTGGGAAGACGCACTGAATGCCAATGCTTTAGGGGAGACTGTTGTCTCCTGGCCTCTGTCCCCATCCTCTCCACCCAGGAAAGGTTCAGTCTTCTCAGTGTCGACGGTGGAGGAGATCATAACACCGTCACCATCAAGTAGCCGTGTGCTTTCTACGCATGGAGCAACGTGCCCACCAGGTGGTGTGTCTCTCAACAGGCTACAGGGGGATCTTGGCTCCTCCTTGAGTTCACTACCTTCTCCACCCTTCTGGACGGCGACCTCCGCCCGGTTCTCCCTCCCCCGGGTGACAGCGCTGGTCTGTTCCTCCCCATGTTCTCCCACAGCCTCCACCTTGACCAAGGTGAGGGAGATGTGGTAGGTGGTGCGCTGGGGCTGTGTGTCGGCACGGCTCATGAGACCAGACTCCCGGAGGCACACCTTGCACGGAAAGACACGAAGAGAGCTAACGCCGACTGAGGACGACCTTTCAAAACCGGATCCTTAAAAGAATGTGACGGCAAACTAAGACGGAGAGGGAAGCCTGGAGAGACGGAGAGAGATGAAGTGTCCCTCCGGGGAATTAGAACAGAACTGCTATACCCACTCGCCGGTGCGCCTTTTCCACTCTAGTCACCCTCTGTTCCCAGATTTAAGATTCCAGTCAGCCATTGTCAGCACTTCGCATAATCTTCCATAAATGTTCTCGTAATGTATAAAACCACAGTTTTTAGCACACACATATCAGAAGATATTGAAAATTCTAGTTGCACTCCTGTCAACCAAAAACATACTATGTAAAAATATTTTGTTGTAAAAATATGTTGCAACTGTATAAATAGGTGTGGCTTCATTTATTCACTTGACCTTATTTATGTTGTGTTGCCGCTCCTACAATGGGCTTCAACTTGGGTCCCGTATTCTATTTTTAAAAAAGCATATTAAAAAGAAAGAAATACGCTCCATGGCACAATTTTTCCCATTTCACTGAAACCGTGTCAGGAAAATGTCGTGCATTTGAATACTTCCATGTTGAAAAAAAACTCTGCAAGGTTTCAGAAAATATCCCTATCGCGGTTCAGTTCAGCCCATGCATTTTCCCCAGCCATGTGTTCTGACAGGAGCTTCTACTCAGAGAAAGGCTGTGGTCTGAGCAAGACAGAATTGGCACTTTTCTGACACCTTAGATTAAGTGTGACGTGGATCAGAAAGAAAAAGCAAATAGGACTCCATACTAGGCAGGGATCTGGGGATGGAGTCACAGTCCCCGGGCACCATCGTGCTTCTCGCGGTCCGTTTCAGGGTCCTCCATGCGTGTCAGGCACAGCCTGTCAATAAAGCCGGCAGTCCGCGAGTCTCGGCCGAGCCCCTGCGCGGAAACGCTCATGTCCCCGACTCTGAATCCCTCTGGTGTACAGACACGGCAGGGTCGACGTGGCCCCCGAAATCCAGTCGCACAGCTGGTACGCGGGTAGCATGGATACGGGGGGGGGAAATCTCCTGACTCCCTCCCACTCCTTCCCTCCTACGGAGCGTCAAAACCAAACGGGGAAGGACAACCTTGCTTCTCTGCTAACCCTCCCTCCTCCACGCCTTCCTCTGTCTCGTTCCCTCTCAGCATGCAGAACACGCGCTGTCTCCGCTCAGTAATGATTCTCCCCCACCCTCATCGCCTATCTCTCCTCCCCTCTCTCTCCTGGCCCCCTCTCTCCTCATCGCCTCTCTCCTCCCCTCTCTCTTCTCCTGGCTCTCTCTCCTCATCGCCTCTCTCCTCCCCTCTCTCTCCTCCTGTCTCTCTCTCCTCATTGCCTCTCTCCTCCCGTCTCCCTCTCCTCCCGTCTCTCTCTCTTTCCCAGTTGGGGGGAGGCAACAAGGCGTGTAGGAAACGGCTGGTGGTAAAGCACAGGGACGCTGTACCTGGTGAGAGATGCCGAGACCGGAGGGAGAGAACAGAGTGGAGGTAGGGAGGGAGGGAGACAGGAGAGAATGACAGGGGAGAGAGAGGAAGAGTGCAAGGGAGAGACAGAAGAGCAAAAGGGCGAAAGGGAGAGGAAATGGAAGGTAGGATGGAAAGAGGAGTCAGGAGATGTTTGAAGCAGAGGGAAATCAGAGACTGGCTCCTCTCTCTACTATTCCTTATCCGGCCTCCTTACATCACAGCTGTCTGAAGCAGCTTCATCTGGGTCCATCACAGCCCCTTAGTGTCATGGCTTTCACCAGCCCCCGCAGTCCTTACTGCAGATGCTGAGCTGGCTTTGTTACTGGAGTGGGAGGATCTTCCCAAACACCAGATGTGGAACAATTGTCTTCGCCTCTCCGCTGCTCTCTTGCAAGAGGATCTTTATCTCTGGATCTTAATTGTGTGTGTGTGTGACAATTCCTGTCTGAACGTATTGATCTGTAGCCTTGCAGACTACCACATAGGGGCTGGGTTTACTAGCAGATGGGAGGGGGGAATGGGTGAGAACGTGTTGGACACTGATAAGATCCAACGCGTTGCGTTCTCAGATGTAAAATAAGAAAACAATTGATATCAAACCCGTCAATAGTGTAACGAGCCTCCATCAACACCGGACGCGTTATAGTGTGATGCGCCTCCATCAACACTGAACGCGTTATAGTGTGACGCGCCTCCATCAACACCGGACGCGTTATAGTGTGATGCGCCTCCATCAACACCGGACGCGTTATAGTGTGACGCGCCTCCATCAACACCGGACAAGTTATAGTGTGACGCGCCTCCATCAACACCGAACACGTTCCCTGAGGTCTCCATTACGGTCCAGTGAGGGTCGTGTGCAGGTAGAACGGTCAGCGTCCCAACACGGTGATACACTCCGTCAGACTACCCACCTGCTCATCCGTCTCCGCCCCTCTGAGGGGGGCCATAACTACATTCATGCTGATTACAAAAGAACATGACAGCCCCTAGCAGAAGGGGGATACACGACCTAGGAACAACAAGACTACAACACAGTGGGGGTGCACTGAATGGGTATGACTGGTAAATCCACCTTGAGGCTCGTGCAAAATGCCATCCTTGATCAGAGTAATTTGAGCGTGAAATCGAACAGAACATTTTAAAACCAGAATGTCTACTGCATGGTGTCGCTGGGAAATCCTTGTTTTGGTGTTCAACCACCACACTGGCATTCACAAGGTGGATCTGCCTGTTCTGTTTCTAGATTAATGTAATCAATCTGATAATACCGTAGACGCCCACATATTTCAGATGAACAATCCAGTTGCCCACAGCAAGGATTATCAGAAACATGTGGTTGCTGTCCTCACCTCTTCCCAATTGCGCACACACACACACACACACACACACAAACCCTTTCACACACACTCACAAACAAAGACAAGAGTGAGATTTTGGGTTTTATTTCATCTTTGCTGTGAGCCATCTCTCGTCCTCCGTAATCAGTTTTCTGTACAGAAACTCCCATCTCCACTCGTCCCACTCTCTTGCCACATGCTGCAGTGAACCAGGAGGCTGCAAGACAGATCCCAATTGAAACGGCACCCTGGAGCCTCGCTGCTTCCCCCCACACAGCTCTTTCCTCAGCCTATTTTTGTGTCAGTCCGACTATCATCAGCTTCATCATGCCTCCTGGGCCCCCTGGTGTGCTAGCCAGTGGCGACGTCCCCAAATGGCTCCTTTGAGTGTGCACTACTGTTCACTGGATCCCTACTGGGCCTGGTCAAATCTAGAGCACTGCTTATGGCTTAGGGTGTACGTAGTGAGTGAATGTTCTTTGATCTTGGTTGCCATTGAATGTTTTCCAACCCAAACATATGAATTATGGAAAATCTGTGATGTGTTTTATGGACGTCTGGCAGATAACATAAATTGAAAACGTGTCAACACACTACTGCATCTGGCCTAAAACCCCTTATTTCATATTAACAGTATGTTAAGCCAGAGCCCTGTGTGCTCTATTGAGAATGCAGACCCAAATGTAAAGTATCACTTAATTAGGGACTAAAGTGGCTTTTTCTCTCAGTCAAACAGTAGTGCAAAGCATACATTTGTGAACTTAACAGCTAAAGTCAAACAATTATTTTCTAAATCAGCCTCATTTTGCTCATCATGAAACGGAAGCCTATGGAAATGAGAACTATACAACGAGTCTCTGTAAGCACGAGAAAATAACGAAAAGAAGTGTGAGAGGGAGAGAGAAGGAAGTGACGAAAAGTAACTGAATCCACATGAAACCTTTAGTGCAAGAATATTGTATTGGTCTGAAAGGAAGTGGCTTTGAGGGTACCAGACGAAAAGTGGCAGACAGGCAGGAAGCAGCCCAACTGCACAGTGTCCTGGAAACCTGCTGCCATGGAAATGGTCACTGAGACATAGTTGTCTCCACTGTATTCTCAGCTAAATAATACATGAACAAGGCTTCACTCTCTAGAATAAAGTATAATATAAAGCATAAGGAGGGAGGATGTGTGATGTCCCCACCTCAGTCGAACACAGGAAGTCAGGACGTTGATCATATCGTGACCTGAAGTCAGTTGTTTTGAAATTAACACATATTATTGTAACTGGGCTGTTTTGAACTTAATCCTCCACCTACATCTCAAAGAACGTTTCGGTAGATAACCCTTTACTTGAGAGTCGTATTCAAAGGATATTACAGCAAAGTATGACTTTAAATGGGCTAATCACTGCATAGAAGCCAAAGTGTCTTTCTGCCCAGAATGTGATACGATTGTTTCTTTCTCAAATCTATAAGAACATATGAATCATATTCCTAAATGCTATAGTTTAGTACACTGTTTAGAACCGTGGGACATTAATCATTTATTTTTAAAACATTTCAAAACGTAGACAAAAGACAAAAACAGCTGTGCACCTGAGGTGATGACACAAAAACCTACCTTGAATACTGTGGAGGTAGATCTTTAGCCCAGAGCGGAGTTCTTGATCATTAACCCTCTCCAACTGCTTGAACAGTTTGTTAATTGTGTTCTGAACGGATTCGTGTCGTTTTACCTCAGCTCTTATGGCAGTTAACTGAGCAGATTTATTGGTGCTGTTCATCTTGATGAATGTAGATTCAAATAAACTAGATAAAGAATACAATTGCTTCAGCCCATTTGAACTCTTCTCTTTTTGTTCCCCTAGTGAACCGTTAAAATGCAGAAAAATTTACTCCAAGATTAAGTTACACTCAATAGTTTAAACCGCAGGACACCAGAGCTTTCATTGCAACGTGTTTCAGCTTCCTCAGACAGCTTTGAACTCACTTCCGTATTTTAAACTATTTTTTTTATTCTGTGGTTGCATGCTGTGTTAAAGCAGAGTTTGTTTTGTGCAATACTCAGAGGTTCTTATTGCTGATTCAAAAATGTCTGCTGTTTGCTCACACACGCTATATTCAGTAGAGCATATACAACTTTTGGTGCAACTGGTGTATTCACTGCTGGCTTCTTATGGTCCATGTTCATAAGAACGGGCCTAAATAATTACTGACATCATCAGTGCTTCTATCTTTCTCTGTCTAACTTTAACTGCCTCTACCTCTACGTCTGTTGGGCTGAGATGGCCAACAGCCTAGAAGTGTCAGAACATAGAGCCGGTTAGGGATGTAGGAAGTTCCATCTGCTGCTCCGTAGACAAGCACCATGGCCTTGTAAGGGGCTGCAAGCTTTAACTGGAAACCAGTGGATTGAGCGGAGGAGCAAGGTCAAATGAGAGAACTTGGGAAGGTGGAACACCAGACAAGCTGCAGCATACAGTTTGATGGATAAGCCTGGTTTGATGGCCAGGCTTTTTACATTTTGTGCTTTATTAACTTTTTGAAACTAAATTGCAATAAGTTTTCTGAACTATAATTACTGAAGTTACTTGACCTTGGAACATTATGTAGCGACGATAGTGAACCTTCATTAACTTATTGAAGTGTTTTAAGAGGTTTGCTGAGATGCCATATGATGATGACACTATTTTAATCTACAGCAGTGTGTGTTTAATAAAAGAGATTATCATCTCACCACATCCTAAGGTATATGTAAGTAGGAACACCTTTTATAACAGAATCTTCAAGGTTAGTGTTTCGAGACCATCAATTTGGAGATTTGGGGGGCACCTAGAAAAACACAAACACACTCCACTCATTTGTTGATCAGACAGCAAGAGCATTCAACCAACCACACAAAACTGGTTGAAGATCCCTAGTGCAGAAAATAAAAATAACAACGATGTGCATATTTTGGTCTGAATCATCTTCCTCTTAATGAAAGTGATGTAGAGAGACGTTAAACATTACCTGCTTTCAGTTGAAACGGTGTTAGTGTTAATTAATTTAGCTGCAAAACAAAATGAAGCCAACGACATGAAACCACACAGACCCTGAAACACTTGTTACAAGGACTGTGCAAAGACAGCGTTCATGGCAGTTTTTTTTATTTCCACCCACCCCTTTTAGATAGTAAAAGAGATTGTCTACTAAATGCAGGCAAAGACAATTAGCTGTTTTGTGTCATCTCTCTCACTGCACCATGTTGCGTAATCCGTGAGTAATAATGCCTTACATTTATTTCTAATAATTATCACCCCATATTTGAAATGAAGAACATAAACTGTACAATGTTGTATTTTATTGTGTTCAATAATGAAAGAATAGTAGACTTGGTGATGTCATGTCTTGCGCATTGATGACTCCTGCCAGTGTGCTGTCGCCTTCCAGACCAACTAGGAGATCAGTTTAGTCAGTGGGACTAAAAGCTTTGCTAAGAAAGCAAGGTCTTGACGTTAGTATTTCTGTAAAAATACAAATATGGTCTGTGGGGGATTTACCTGCTCTAAAAATGCCCTTTGTTCCTTAAATGTGGTTTACATTGTAAGTATTGAAGTCAAACAACTTAGCTAGCTAGTTAGCATCTTAGATAGCTAACATTAACTAGCTATCTTGCTACACAGATGAATAGCTACCTAACGTTAGCTAACTGACAAATATGAGCTGGTGTTACTAACTTTAACACATTTGCATTTTGTTTCGCTACTTAACTGGCTTGCAGTGCCTTATTTGTCTTATGGATACAGTGATGTTTATTCCTGGTGTTGGTCTATTTATGTTTACTAGCTATGTAGCTATATGTGTTGTCACGTTAGATAACCAGTTAACTGTATTCTCCTACCTGACACCAACGTTAGTTTATCGCTTCATCTGAAACGCATCATTGCTTGCTGGGAATAATAGCTACCTAGCTACGTAGGTAAGCTAATGCTATAGCTATTGTTAGCCGACTACTCTGTGCTCACAACTATTGTACATATTAACTAACAACCCGGGAACCCCCAGTCTCAGCTATTCTGGAGCTATCCTATTCAAACTGTGAGTTCATCATAAAGGCTTTAAATAGACGAGCCAGGTGAGCTAGTTCAGAAATACAACCATATGAAATGTGTGGGGTTTCCCGAGGAGAGGTTTGAGACAACAGACTTTTATTTTGAGATAACTGGATTTAGTTAGATATTCCTGCTATGTAGCAATAACACGATGTCTGTGTTATCTCTGTCGACCTCTGGATCGACACTGACACGTGATACAGCTGTTCCAATAGCCAAGGTTGAGTGGACAATGCAGTGCATAGTTGTTCTTTATCAGTTTAGCCTTTTAAATTAGATAAACAGTGTGTGTGTGTGTGATGTTTGGATACATTCTTTGGTCTAGCTTACCTAGCTATTTTTCCTGTCCTGTGCTGAAACTGTCTCAGCAGGCTTATATTAATAAAACACTAGTCTCTGAGCGCCTGTCACAAATCTCCCATTTGTAGTAGTTGAGGTCTTTGTCTAAATAGCAGTTCACAGCCATTTGTGGGACCATGTCAACCGTTTACTGTGTCTAATTGGTGCTCCTCTCCCCAGCTGGTAGGCCTGCTGCTGATAGGGGTGGCAGCATGGGGGAAGGAGTTTGGCATTGTGTCTAGCATCCACATAATCGGTGGGGTCATAGCCGTGGGCTTCTTCCTGCTTCTCATCGCCATCGTGGGACTCATCGGAGCCATCCACCACCATCAAGTGATGCTCTTTTTCGTATCCTTTAAATGTACGGTTGGAGGAAGCCTCCTAAAGGGGCTCAGTTTGAATCAGAAACGGGTGCCCCTGAACTGCACAGCAGTACAATTAATGCTTCGCTGTTAACCGCTTCATTATGTTGACCGGGTTTTGAATCTGGCCCAGGGGTCCTGTTAAGGACGGTGCATTTTGGCTGTGGCGCCCACGTTTAGGGGCTTGGTATTCAGAGAACCACAATGGCATTGGATGTGCCTCGGCACCGACGGTCCCAAGCCCAGCGGGAGTGTCTGACGTGGTTGCAAATTGGATACTACAAACATTGTGAAGAAAAGAAGGGTAAATAAAATTATGCAAAACCTCCTCTGTTCTTTTGCACTTTCCCCACAGTGTCACTGTCAGGATGTGGCCACGACTACTTGTTTGGGTCCACTTCTGACCTATTGCGGTTTCTCTACACTTTTTACGGGTTTTCTGTCATCTGTAGTCCTGCTTGTGTATATAAGCTTTTCTTCCATACCAGAGAGAGGCATCTCAAGTGAGGACTCCCTTGAGAAAGAGGCCAATATGCTTAGGCGTCATTGGATTCCCAACCATTTCGTCAGTTGGAACCTGATCAGCCTATGTGGGTCTGTTGAGGGCAGCCGGATCAGGTGGGTTAACGGCTCAAACTTTGCCAGGAGGCCTGGACCTGGCAACGCACTCAAGGCCTCTGATGGATTCCTGCTTTAGCACCTGGGCTTGGCCTGTGTGTCTTCACGTCGTCTTCCACAGCAATGGGGGGACTTCTCAGACAGCTATGACAGACTTTTCTGGCCTAATTTAGAGAATGAATAACTGTTAAATCAAACGTTGTTTGCTTAACCGGGTGCTTCTAGTACATGATCATACTGTTCCTGGGGTTCCTCGTCCAGTTCGGCGTGTCTTGCTCCTGCTTGGCCATGAACCAAGGACAGCAGGTCAGTACTTCGTCATCAACCCCCTCAGGAGCTTGGATTGGCTTCATCCATTTCCACTATGCCTTGTGACGTTCTCCCGTTTTGATCCCACGTTATTCGACGAAGGCTCGGCTGGGACTGCCAAAAAACGCAGGCATACTTAACTATAAGTCACCTGGGGTGAAGGCATCTACTGAAATGGCGTTTGTCATTATGATGTCTTTTTTTCTTTCCAGGAGAAGCTGCTGAACTCCACCTGGAGTCTGATGAGCAACAACACCAAGGGAGATTTGGAGAGGCGTTTGGACTGCTGTGGCCTTTTCAACACCAGCCTCAGCCAGCAGCAGTTCACCCACGACATGTTCAGCTGCACCGCTGTAAGTATCATGTTAGGGGGTGTGCTGGCCTGAGCCACGGGAGTTTGTCGTGGTCAACCTGGATCTCTCCCCCAAAACTATTTTCAAGCAGCCCACTTTGAAGACTGTTTGTAGGGGGGTTTGCTGATGTTCACCAGGTCCTGCGCCTGGTGTGCTGGTGCGTAGAAGCCCTGATCACTGAAATTGTTTTCGCCGCGGCAGTCCCCCTTTCGCTGTGCTGCACAAAGGCAGCCGCTCGTCCATCTTGTGTGAGTGGGACTCGGCTGAGACTGTGTCTTGCATTGCAGCCATGTAAAGGCAAGGACAGCTGCTACACCTGTGGTGATGAGATGCTACAGCATGCCACCGAGGCTCTGAAGATCCTGGGAGGGGTTGGGCTCTTCTTCAGCTTCACCGAGGTGGGTGTCTGTCCAGAACCTTAATTCGCGGTGTATTCTGGAAAAGTATTCGGACCCCTTCACGTTTCATGAGGTACACAATCCATTTCGATCCCTTTCGTAGTAACGTACCAAAATGTGGAGAAAGAGAAGGGATCTGAGTGCCTCCCCGACGCGCCTCCCAAACTGTCTGGTTGACTTGAACCTCAACAACAATGTTTGAATGTTTCCACATCTTTTCACACAGTTCCCGCCTCCGCGATGGATCCACATCCGCGCCGCGTTCATTCCTCTCGGCTGTAGTATGACCCTCTTGTCTTGACTTCCAGATTCTTGGGGTGTGGCTGGCTGTGCGCTACAGGAACCAGAAAGACCCCAGAGCCAATCCAAGTGCTTTCCTATAGTGTGGATAACTCGGCACTGGGTGGGCAACGTTGGGAGGACACCCTGGTAACACGACGTAGAATCATCTAGAAACACCTGGGTGTTCAAACTGGACCACAATCATCCATATGTTGTGCATCCCAAAAGGCACCCTATTCCCTGTTTCGTGTTCTGTGGCCAGCAGTAGTGCCCTGTCTTGGGTGGGTATGTCCAACATTGCATTGCATTGCAACTCGTGCTGCTTTCTTTTCACATTGGCACGGAATGTACACTGCTCAAAAAAAATTTAAGGGGCCGTGTAAATCACACATCGATGGACCAAATGTATCAACGATCTTTACTGTACATTTTGTCATTCGTTCAGTACAAAATGGCATTAAAAACGGTCAATGAAAACCAAACTTAAATCAATGAAAACCAAACTTGAAAATCAAAGTAAACAATTGAAATCACAGGCTTTTCCAACTTGTGTGAATTTCACCTTGTCAACTCAATGTGGCTCGGTACTGTGTACAATGTGGCTCGGTACTGTGGCTCGGTACTGTGTACGGCCCCCACATGTTAGTCTGCACTCCTGACATGGTCTGGGCATGCTCCTGATAAGATGGCGGATGGTGTCCTGGGGGATCTTCTACCAGAGCTGGATCAAGGCATCAAGGAGCTCTTGGACAGTCTGCGGCGCTACTTGCTGGCATCTGATGCACCGACCCACAACGTCCCAGAGATTCTCAATTGGATTCGGTTCTGGGGAACTTGTGGGTCAGTCAATGGCATCATTGCCTTGGTCATCCAGGTACTGCCAGCACACTCTGGCCACATGAGGCCAGGCATTGTCCTGCACCAGGAGAAACCCAGGGCCCACTGCACCAGCTTAAGGTCTGAGGATTCCATCCGGTACCTAACAGCAGTCAGGGTACCGTTGGCTAGCATGTGGGGTCTGTGGGACTCTCCCAGGATATGCCTCCCCAGAACATCACTGACCCACCGCCAAACCGGTCATGCTGGATGATGTTGCAGGCAGCACTCGCCAACGTTCAAAATGGACTCTCACCAACGTTCTCCAGACTCTTTCACGTCTGTCACATGTGCTCAGTGTGAACCTGGGCTACTGGTACTGCCTCGTGTTACCAGCAGTGACAAGGACATCTAGAGAAGAATCAGTCAGGAAGGCAAAGGAGAGAGCAATTGTCTGAGACAACCCTTTTTCAGGGTTGTCTTACTGTTGCCTCTCTGGTGCACCGGTTGTCACTCTCATTTGCACCAGAACAGGTGACACTGATTCACAATCGTGTATGCTTCCTAACTGGACAAATTCATGTCAATGAAGTTGTTTTGACTTGGTGTTATACTGTGATGATTACGTGTTTCCTTAATTTGTTTTTGAGCAGTGTATTTTGATTAAGAAAAAACAGTGGTTCTACACATTTTTACTCTATTGGATTTAGTCGTCGCTGTTTGTTTGCACCCAGGCCAGTTTGTGAGAATAGAGTGCTGTTTCAGGGGCTTCTGTGGATGTGCAAGTGAACAGATACACTGTACACGTCTTCCTTGAAGACACACACTGGATTTTGGGGGATGATTATTTTAACCAGGTCATCCAATTTATGTACTACAACATCCATTTAAGAATAATTCACAACCCAGAAAAACATGAATAATAATTAATTTGTACATCTTGCAGATTTGGTGTGCCTGACATCCAGGAATGCATCTTCAGTTCCCACTAAAATGCAACACCTTCCCATTTACCACAGTAACCTCAGCTTGTGCAAGCGCCTCCATATATCCTAGTTTAGATTTGGCTAGAGGTCAAAATAATGCATTCTTGTTCTCGTGTATGATTGGCTACCTGCACTGGAGTGTTGGCTAGCCTGGATGTGAGAACCCCGCACTTGATGACTTAACTATTCCAGCACAGAGCCAAGTGTATATATGATCTCTCGATATAGATATAGATATAGATACACACACACACACACACACAAACAGCTCTGGAAAAAAAATTGACTACTGCAAAATTATCAGCTTTTCTGGTTTTACTATTTATCTGTATGTGTTTGGGTAAAATCAACATGTTTCTTTTATTCTATGAACTGACAACATTCTTCTAAATTCTAAATACAGATGTTGTCATTCAGAGCATTTACTTGCAGAAAATTACAATGGATCAAAACAACAAAAAAAGATGCAGTGTTGTCAGGCCTCAAATAATGCAAAGAAAATATGTTTGTATTAATTTTTGAACAACGCAACTAACGTTTCAACTTAGGAGTTCAGAACACAATAATTGGTGGAATGCACCTCCTTTTCAATCCCATTTTTGTGATCTTGGCCTGCTCTCCGCTTTGCCCACATTGATGACGGGTGACTTTATGCCACTCCTGGCACACACATTCCAGCCGCTTGACATTCTTTGATGGCTTGTGACCATCCATCTTTCTCTTGTTCACATTCCAGAGTTTTTTTTTTATGGGGTTCAGGTCTGGAGATTGGGCTGGCCATGACAAGGTCTTGATCTGGTGCCCCTCCGTCCACATCTTGATTGACCTGGCTGTGTGGCATGGAGCATTGTCCCTTCTAGAAATACAAATCCTCAGAGTCGGGGAACATTGTCAAAGCATAAAGAAGCACCTTTTCTTCCAGGGCAACCTTGTACGTGGCTTGATTCATGCGTTCTTCACGAAGACATATCTACCCTATTTCAGCCTTGCTGAAGCACCCCCAGATCATCACCGACCCTCCACCAAAATGTACAGTGGGTGCATGACACTTCAACTCAGCCACCTAACCATTCTTTGTGTAGGTCACTTTGTCATCTCATGGTTGTTGAGTGACATTCAAATGAGATGTCGTTCATCCCGGTCAGTGGCGAGTTGTTTTCACCCACTGCCGGTCTGTAGTTTTGTTGTCCCCAATGTCTACTGCTTCACCTTGTTCTTATGAAATGTTAAGGACGCTCACTGCAACCTGACTCACTGTATCCCACTGCCAGTGAAGCCAGAACTGAACCCATCTTTTCCTCACTTGAAACCTAAATTTTCAGCTCTGTTGGCATGGTCTATAGTTTTTTCTTTTTCTACCAATAAATGTAATGCTTTTCCTTTTTAAATAAGATTTGGTTCAGGTAATCACCTAATCAGTACCTCATTTGAGGTACACACAGGCATACTGAAGAATGAGGTATGCCTGTGTTGGTCTTCAACAGACTAGAATGGAAGGTCTGCCGGTATATGGCTGCCGGTCTCTTGTTTTTTTTCCAGAGACCTAAACATCTCTGTCTATCTCTCTCTATCTCTATATATGGCTCCGTTCCAACCCTGTAAAGGAATAGATTCTTCTGTACGTGTCCCGTTACACAGATATGCCTACATTACCTTGTCTCCCATCCCTGCTGACAAAACCTTTTCTGTGCAGCGTCTCGCAAGACGAACGTTTATGAGGTGAATTTGCCTTACCCTCCAGCTTTTCCTCCAACCTCTAGCAGTTTTAATTAGTAGGAATCTGGCCCCCTAGATCAACGCTAGCTGTGATGTGTGGGACTACTGTATGAGGACGCACCCACTGCTGTCAAATGCATTATTCAGGTGGTTTTTCTCTCTCTTAACTTGAAGTGGGATGCTGTGCTTGCTGTTGTTTGATGTTGGCGCTCAACATCTCCGTGGCGGTGAGAAGGGAATGGGTGTAGATTGGCTGTGTGGTGTGATGTAGTTTTGAAATGTATTCTTATCTAAGGTACTGCAATTTTAATGTGTATTAGTGGTATTTTGAAAACTGCAGTGGGGTCTGCAAAGGTATTGATTTGGGATCACTAATTATTTATAGTTTTTTTTTTGAGAAAGATCATTTGAAAAATTACATTGAGTACCTTTTTATTAGTTTTATTCCAAGTAATGAAAACATGGATTTGATAGGTGTTAAGCAATGAGGAGAAACAACATATTTGTATGTTTAATTGGATGTGAGATGTTGGTGCCAGAAATAGGCCACCCCCCTTAGTAACATTCTGGTAAAAACCTTTTTTTTTTTTTTTTTCTCAATAAGTTTGATTTTAGATTGCTAGACGTATTAATCTGGTAGGAATATTTATGAATAAAGCGAACTAACGTTACTTTACATTTTAGCTAGATGGCCAATTGACGGCCGCCCTGTTTGTTGTACATGTATATCCTGTTTTTAGAGGGTGGTTTTAATGATTTTGATGTTCCACACGTTCTGCATTTAAGATGATCCTTTTGTTTTAAAAACAGCATCAGTAAGTGTAACGTTTTAGTGACGTATGAGGGACGAATGGTAAAGTACACAATAACCTTTCTTGCTACTTTAAAGGTATATTCCGTTTATTCATAGTTCACTATTGGAAGTTGAGCATATAAAATAATGGCGAAAGTTTACCTCTGAAAATAGGGTTAATTGGTAAAAAAAAACAAAAGGGGTTAGGGAACTAGTTGTAGCAAGATAGTAGTTGTAGAACCATTTGTATATTTAAAAATATTTGAAATTGTCAGTAGAATGTTGCAACACCTTTACCTGAAATGACAAATTATCTATTATCCAAAATGTGTAATGTTATATGAAAATCAGGAGTTGTGCCTAATTTGCTGAAAGCTATTGTGCAACCCTGCTGAGTGTGTTTAACTAGTCTGCAACCCTGCTGAATGTGATTTCACTATTTTTTTTTCTCCAAACTTAATGCTCAGTTATTTGGTGCATTTATTGTTGTTTCTGTTTGTCATCATGGGTTTTAACAGTGTTAAAGTATTTTAAGAAATGTTTTGCATATTTTCGCAATGTATTTAAGTGCCAGCAATGCACAGCAGTCAAAATGTTTCAGGTTTTTTTTTTTTGTATAGGTTGGATTTATTATTTAGTCAAACATCGTAAAAACATCACTGGTTATTCTATGTCTCAGAGGTGTGGAAGGGTGTCATCTGGTCCATTGACCTCGCTCAGTCTTTAGGACTAATACTATTTGAAATCAGTCAGTGTTGGTATCTCTTGAACCGGTTATTCTAAATAAATATTGTTTTAGTGGTGGATATGGTGCTTCAGCTGAGCCCCGGCACATTGTAATGCATATATATATATATATATATATATATATATATGCATAACATCTCATAATCTGTACGCATCATATTAACTCTGTACCTGTTAGACCTTGTACCATGTATTCTACTTGAAATCCGGTGTGCGCATTTTGTTCCAATTCTTGAATTTTTCAGACTTGCATTTTAAAATAAAATAAAATAATAAATTGCAATAATGAAGCAGTTCTGAAGCAGTTCTCTCTATGTACCACACGGGGGCAGCACAGCGCTTATGCCATTTCACCCACGAGGAATCTGTTAATGTACATTCAATGCGTACCACATGAACATTCTACTCTTAACCTGCGAGGTACTGAGCCTGCTGGCTTCTCTGTTTCCTGCTGGCTTATCCGTTCTAGCTAAAATATATATATCCCTGGTCTACAGTAAAGCAATACATTGCTTAAATGTGGCTAAAACACAAATGGACACTTCAATTAAAATAAAGTTAGCCCAAATGTATTGAAAGCAAGTGTGAGATCACGGAAATTATGAATTGGTACTGAGTAGGTCACTTCTAAGACCAGGGAAGTTGTGTTTTTTGAGCTTTGGAATCTGAATGTATGAGGACAGCCCTCTTACGTAATACATTTCCAGTGATCATGTTGGATCCAATGACAGCAGATTTCGGATAATGATGCACAAGAGACCATTTAGTTACATGCATTACTTGCCAATTAAAATAAATGGCGAATCCTGTTGAGTAAGCTTTTACGCGTTTATTAACAATGGGAACAAACTATGTATCTAAACTAACTAGTGTTTCGCAACAAGACAAATAGCTACCGCAGAGGTGTTATAATTAGATTTAGTTATCCGGATAAGGGACAGATATTGATCATATAAACAATCTTCCAAATCGTTGCACAGTAGCTAATGCAAATTGTTAACCCCCACACTGTAGAGGGTGTTCTAATAGGCAACATGTATGACCAGGAGGGGTGTGGTACATGTGTCGAGGCAGTGCACGGCCTGTCCCCTGGGGCGTAGTGGGGACATTTATGTAAGGGAGTTGTGCCTACTAAGGGCTTTAAGTCCTCTGAGTTTCCGGTGTGTGTGTAGCTTGGACCCCTCTCTGGTACATAAAGCCTGTGTGTGTGCGGTTCGGGCACCGTGCTGGTCCACATCATCCCCATCCTGTCAGCGTGCTCTCCTGAGGGCCCACCGCCAGTCCCGGTCACCGGTGGCTCCCTATCCTCTACTTAGAGCCCCCCTCACAGAGCCGGCCACTATAGGGCTCTGGGCCAGAGTAGCGCACTGCGGAGTGAGCAGGCTGCATTTGGGACCCAAGTCTGTCCCTATCCTGTGATGCATGTCCATATGCCGAGTGTATTATCTTGGAGGAGTGGAGGAGCTGTGGGGAGGCACACCGACAGGGACGGCCATCTGGCCCGACACACGCAGAGTATGGAGCTCTGCGAGGTGGCGCGACGAGGAACACAGAAATGACAGATTTTGTGTAAATGCGCTGGTCAGCCATTTTGTGTGCTCGCGTTGTTTACCGTTTTGCGGTGTATCTTCAAAGGTATAAGTAGAGACGGCCGTATGCGTCCCACTGCGCCGACTGTATTATATGTGACTGTGTATTAGATGTTTATTAGAAATGCCTACGTACACTATATGGTCCAAAGTATTGGGACACCGACACATGACACCTACAGGAGCTTGTATGACATCACATTCTATCTACGGTCATTAATATCGAGTTGGTCTGCATCTATAACAGCTTCCAATCTTCTGGGAAGACTTTCTAGACAATTTTGAAGTGTGTCTGTTGTTTTTTTTTGGCCCATTCTTCCAGGAGGGCATTGGTGAGGTCAGATACCGATATTGGACTAGAGGGCCTGGCCCCCATCGCTGTTTTAGTTCATACCGAAGCTGTTCGATAGGGTTGTCAAGCTGGAACAAAAAAGGGGTCTTCTACAATCTCTTCCCACAAACTGTTCATCAAAAAATGACCAGGTTTTCTGACGGTGGTTTTCAGAATCCGTGCTACCGCGAGGCAGGTTTAGAGCTACAATAGACTCCCCTCACGGGCACAGATGCTGCCTGGGCCAACGGGAGGGAAACTCACTGTCATCAGTTCGGTAAGAGGAGACGAGCGGGTCAATACGCACATCAATAATGTACCAGAGCGAACGGCCGGGTGGGTTGGTGGATGCAGGCAGGGGTGTCGTACCTAGAAGGACCGGGAGGCCTCGCCGATGCTGGCACTGCCAGAACGGGAGAGGACGGTCCAGTTATGATCCGAATTCCTCCACTACGAAGTGGAAGACGTCCGTCCCAGGCCTCATAAGGGACAGCCTCGCCGTACGATTTGTCCCCATGTGGGTGTGTTATACCACCTTGGTGCTGGTCCAGGCTCAAGAGGGACCACTTAGAACACGAACTGTGAGAGGTGACGAGAATTATGGTATTGAGAAACTCACCCTAATCGCACACACAGTTCCAATACTGTATCTGCAAACCCATGTCAGTAACACCGTAGCAATGAATCAATCAAATGTATTTATAAAGCCCTTTTTACATCAGTCTCAAAGTGCTTTAACAAAACCCCCAGCCTGAAACCCGCATGAGCAAGCGATAACAGTGTTGAAGCACAGTGGCTGGGAGAAACCCCATAAAGGGGCCAACATTTAGGGAGGAAACAGGCTTGGTGGGGTGGCCAGTCCTCCTCTGGATGTACCGGGTGAACAAGTACAAGTTGTAATAATTAGTAAATGCATGCGAGTCTATAAAACCTAAT
>JACXGK010000623.1:84322-98504 GCA_016801125.1 Novumbra hubbsi
CCCCCCCCCCCCCCCCCGGCACAATAATATAGCAGCGTGAAACATTGTGGCTGAGTTAGTGGGGTCCAGTGACACAGGGCCCAACCAGCAGGAAGACACCCACGTTGCCAAGCATCAGCCACAGGGACGCCAACTAACCGCGCCCACCCTTGGAATCAGAATTCCTCAAGTGTGGCATTGGAGAGTGGGCATCAACGTGGAAATGAGAGTACACCTGGCAAGACAGGCAACCGTGGACAGTATCAAACCTTTACGTTCACCTTCACATGCCTGGGCCAGACTACACTTGATCATAGACCATGCTGAGGAGAGGAGTCTTTAGTATACACTTGATCATAGACCATGCTGAGGAGAGGAGTCTTTAGTATACACTTGATCATAGACCATGCTGAGGAGTGAAGTCTTTAGTATACACTTGATCATAGACCATGCTGAGGAGTGAAGTCTTTAGTATACACTTGATCATAGACCATGCTGAGGAGAGGAGTCTTTAGTATACACGTGAACGTTTGCACGGAATCTGCATTTCTAACCTTAATTGGCAGATACTGAGAGAAAAGCCCTGCTTCTGGCTGTTTGTTCAGAAAAGCCTGAATCTATTAGTTTTAGGTTACATGTAGGTATGTATTGCTAGATCGTTTTAGCTATGTACATAAGAGCAGGTTCATGTACTGCTTTAAGAGTTTTGCAATGTTCTGAACATTGAAAAAAGCGACTGTTGAGATATATTTTATATGTTAATCAAAGTACAGGTCAGGGGTTTCTCACAGTTTTTTGGGATTTGGCCACACAACCATCGAATTTCACTGTGAGATCTGCTAACAGAACTCTTTGTTAATTCGTTTGCTTTCATTTATGGACACTTTATGAAATCCCATGCATGGTACCGCATATGAATCCCAGCTTCATGTCCAAAAGAAATCTATAAGTGCAAAGACTGTGTGTGAAAAATCAATACTGAGTTGAGGCGATTCTGTGCAAGGCATCTCAATGGGTTAAGAATGCTGAGTGTGGTGACCCAGAAAATATCAACAAATAGCCAATCATTTTGTGTGTGTGTGTGTATTCATATACGTCCATGGGTATCAAACCCACCTTAGAACCCCAACATGTGATATATCCTTATTACTTTGTGGAGTGCACTCTGTGAACAGTTCCCACTCAACCATGGAAGGAGCGTTTGCTTTCTGCGTTCACCACGATCTCACCTCAAGGACTCATAGTGTTACTTTGGTTGGCGTATTAATGATGTGTCCGACTTGAAAAACCGAATGGGATACCGTAGATCAAATGTCGTTGGTAATGCGTGAGTTTGTAGAACCAGCATGCAGGTCAAATAAGGAACAATGAAAATAAAATAGTAAGTTAGAAATAAAGAACAGACAGAGAGACAGATAAATATCAACATTTACATTTCCCGGGCGTGTAGCGCGGGTTGGCACTGTGACTGTACAGGTCTACGTCACTAGGCGAGATCAGCACCTTGGGCAGCGACAGCGTCGACTGTCATACAACAGCCAAACGGATTCTGCCTTCCCCATCCCTAACAACAGGGATCCAGCGAGAGTTCATCCGAATCATACAGCCAGACAGAATAAGGACTAAAATATGAAAACTACTAGAGTGTCATGCAGTTTTTCATTCTCACCGCCTTGTATTCAGTCCGGAAGTAGGTGCTGCATTTGGTTCACTATCGAAGTCGACCATTTCGAGGAGGAATCAGGCAGCGCAAGCAAGAAGTAGGCTATCATCTCGCCATCTGAGATGCGATAGCAATGTAATTGCGGTCTCGGAAGTGTAGACATCTCGATCTATGGGTCTGTAATTAGAAAATTGCAACAAATGTGGTTTTGAATTCTAATCTGTCACTCCAACATTTTGGAGAACCATGTTTTCAACGTGAAAATAGAAGACAGAAAACAGCCATTCGGAATGAGGATGGGATGTAACGTTGTTTTCGGAGGCTGTGTTTGCAGCTATAGTTGTTAACATGCAAATTTCCTGGATTTTCAATTGTATCCACACTGCGTGGACGTCGGGCGGAATAGGTCGGATAGTTCTTGATGGATCAATCCGAATCATTACCGAGGAGGAATAGGAAAAGACTAATCATGATCTGACGGCTGGGATGCTACTTAGGAACAATACAAAGACGATAAAATGACACGTCTACCTTTCACTTCCATCGTCTGTCCGCACCCTTTTGGATTATGATTATTGACAACAGTCCCAGATTTGACTGTGTGGATGGAACCGTGATGTTGTTATTTTTCACACCTCGCTCCACATTTTATTACGGCTCTACGTTGCTCCCTCTTCCACGGGCACACTCTCTGGCTATCTTCTGCTTTGGGTAGCAAAACATGGATTTTTGCTGCAAACCTCAATGCATTTGATGATGTGTACAATTTAGATTGATAGTGTATGCAATGGACTCTGACATTTTACGTTATATGCCTATCACGTTTTTGTGGTGGTACAGGGGTGGGGGAGAAATCTAGCTGGACGGCATTCGCAGAGTAGTTTGGTAATGAATATCGAGAGAGTGTCTCGAGCTGCTCGAGAGGAAAATCTATCATCCGCATTGTCTTAGACACAAATGCCATCAGAGAGACAACAACCAAGACGAAGTCTTTAGTTTCTTACTAATATTTGATAACACATTAATAATAAGGCAGGCATAGCCTACACATTTTAAAAGCTCACCCGCGACGCTTTTCTGAAGATGTTTTGGTTCAATAAAGCCATAGCCCATGTATCAGAATAATTTACTAAAATAACGTATAAGAATAGCAACAACAATAATAATAATAATAAAACTTATTTTAAAACATTGGCATATTTTCAGTTTTTCGGGAGACCAACGGATAGTCAAATTGGTTTCATTCCCTTCTGAAAAATTTATGTAGACAAAAATGTTCAAATATCGGATCCGCATGTTTTTCAACGAACTGAAAGTACTGGTTTTTATGCGAGACAATTCGAGACAGCAAGACAGATCCGACGCAGATAGACGGTCCAGCATGCGGGGTCTAGGAATGGGCGGCTGCGGCTGGCCTCCCTTTGTGGACTGCTCCTCCCGAGATGACGAGGAGGAGTATTACGGGACGGATCCTCGGCCTCGGAGCATGGGCTTTGAGGAGAAGGAACCCAAACTACAAGTGGGCCTGGACGCCGTGTCGCTTACAAGCACCGCAAGCAGTCTTCGTTGTCGTATCTGCTTTCAGGGCCCAGAGCAGGTACTTTCCCGGACGGTTCAAGATAGATACATACGCATTCGCGTTTTGTCGGTCTTTCGCGCCCAACACCGCTCCTGTGGATAATTACACGATTAGCCCCGTGCTTTCCAGAGTGCTGAATTTTAGCGCGTCTGCATTATAGGCTTAAGAAATGTTGTTTAGTTTGCCTAAGGCTAGATTTGGACCCGTTTCCTCTTGGTTAACTTGTAATTAAATACCGAAGAGTACAATGAGTTTAAGAGTTTAAGTACACTACACAAACCTTTTGAATATAGCTTTAATAATTTCAACGTGTGGGACCCTCAATTATTAGATCATATGAATTGGCCTACTAATGACCTGGTAAAGAATGTAGGACGAGCCGAAACAGCACAGCACCCCAGCCATGATTGTGGTCCTTTGAGCAATGATGTATAGTCATGCAGAACAATTAACAGATTTTTGGTCATCAGCCAAAACTTGACACAACAGATGTGCAGAACTTGTACGGCCTGGCAGACTTGTTTAACCATGGCCTTGAGATAATCAGATACGGTTTAAGTGCTACCGGAGCACAGATGGAAATCACCACTTAATCACTTTCGAAGATTTTATGTCTGCCTTAATGTTATTACAGTGTGTACAGTTGGCACTAAGTCAAAGCATTTGTAAACCCAACAGAAGTTGAGCTGAAATAAAAAACGAAACGAAGGCACGGCGAGGTATTTTGAGTCTGCGGTCTTACCCTTTAACCGGGTTGGCCTGTCGGGAAATAAGCTATGGCAGAAGCGCCCGCGTTCAAAATACATTTGAGGCAGACCCAAAAACAGCGTAATTTATCATTCTTGATTGACACGACATCAACCGATATTTCAGCGCTGACTCCATGCAACACTCCAACATAACAGTTATTTATAGGATGAGCTATTATCGTAGACCCTAGCCACTCTGTCATTTCACGGTTATTTCATTATTCATGCGGGTCACAACAGGGGACAGAGTCACGGCCTTGTCAGTTGCCCAATTACGTCCACAAATATAATAACCCAGCTTTGAAGGATGTGCGCATGCGTTGTGATTCATAATTAAACTGTCAGAACTGCCAGGAGGGGAGCTCGCCCCATGGCATCTGCACCTGCAGACATAGAAGTCATAGAATGGTCAAGCCAGGTTTCTAGTGTTCCAGTGCTCTTTAACCTTTCCAGTAATTGTATTTCTACATGTGCACTGCTGCCAACTGGGTAATTTGGCACTGTGTTGCCTCAGCATTTGCAATGCTCGCCTAATTAAAGGAATGGGAGCGAAACCGGGGGCCTAATAAGCAAAGGCAGGTATTCGCAGTAGACAAGATGGTGTGCTGGTTGGTGTTCTGGGTGGAGGGCTGGGTGGTGTTCTGGGTGGAGGGCTGGGTGGGGTGCTTTGTGGGTTGGGTGGTGTGCCGGTTGGTGTTCTGGGTGGAGGGCTGGGTGGTGTGCTTGGTGGGTTGGGTGGTGTGCTGGGTGGAGGGCTGGGTGGTGGGCTGGGTGGTGGGCTGGGTGGTGTGGTGGGTGGAGGGCTGGGTGGTGTGCTGGGTGGTGGGCTGGGTGGTGTGGTGGGTGGAGGGCTGGGTGGTGTGCTGGGTGGAGGGCTGGGTGGAGGTCTGGATTGTGGACTGACACATTGGATGTAGATATCTGTCTTCACCTTCCCCAACATTTTTATGTATAAAAAATAACAAGTGTGTTTGCAGTGTTATTCAGTTTCTCGTACCATGCTGGCCTTCTCTCTGTCTGTATTATGTCAGCTCAGGCTCTTTGTCCACACTAGAAAGGATCCTGAAATTACTTGGTTTAAAAGGGAGATGAAATATACTTTATGAAAACAGTAGAGAACACACATTGAGGAGTAAACATTTAGGCATTTTAGGGGTAGCTACCAGCTGACATGCTTTTTTGTTGAAAGTCCAACATTTCAAATGAACGAATGGGGGTAAATAGATAATTCTATATAGTTTTGCAGACATCAACTAAGCCTCCTTGTTGATTAAAACATCAACGTCAATATAAAATCCCAGCAAAAGTCTCCTCAATGAGAATGCACATGCCATACACGATTCCAATATGGGACTCCCCCTGAGAAAATCTCCATGGAGCTTGATTTTGTTGTCCAGGACTACGCTTAACGTGACTAGGATTTAGCAAATTGGCTGCCCTTTGAGATGTGTTTTCTTTGAACTGTAGAGTTTGACTGACCAATCTTGTTCACCTGTTTGCCCTACAAATCTCTGTGCACCGCTGCCAATATTTCCAGGCCCGAATAGGCACATTCTGGCTAACACGTCAGAACCAGGCTGGATGCCCGCATTGATCTACTAATGACTCCTGCACATGCATCGTTTTAGCATCGGCGATGAGTCATTTAGAAATCTTGACATCCAGTTGCGGTACTGATGTTTTCTGCACTTATTTTAAGAGCCTTCCACACTGTTGTGCTCCATTTGTGGAAATTGTGAAAGAGGGCTCTGCTAAATAATTAATGGGACATACACCGAGCTGAAGCCTTCCAGCAGTTACTAAATCCACAGTAAACGGAACGTTAAGCGCTCCACGATGTGCACACGCGCGCCCACCCATTGTCTTTCCACTGCCGTAGACGCCGCACACCAAGCAGGCAGCTGAGGCCTGTGATGCAGAAACAGGATGCAGGAACACCCGTTCCAGTAAATCTGACCGTACCCCTCTCTCCCCTGCAGGGGGAGCTGCTGAGCCCATGTCGCTGTTTGGGCTCCGTCCGCTGTACCCACCAGCCCTGCCTCATCCGCTGGATCAGCGAGAGGGGCTCCTGGAGCTGCGAGCTGTGCTACTTCAAGTACCACGTCCTGGCCATCAGCACCAAGAACCCGCTTCAGGTATGCCGCTGCGGTCGGTCCCACAGCCTCCAGGACCACCGCTCTGTCTCTCTTCCGCTCCAGTTGTCCCACGCCTTGTGTGCACAAATGTCTACCCGGGTCCCAGGGAGGTAAATGGGAACTGCCGGGTAGTCCCAGATCTTGTCTTGCTGTCAGTTTGTCCGCTGACTCATCGGTCCGGAGAAACGCGCGGTACCCCAAAACAGGGCCGCGGTGCTCTGCTCTGGTACCGGTCGAGGCGTCACCGTTAGTCACTTCGCTAGGAGAAGTCTCGGGCACTCGCAGCGATGGTGTTAAGACTGGACGTGGCCATATTGTGCCGACACGTTCTTGGTGTCGCACCACTAGAGCTGTGCCTGAAATGACATCATTTTTCTTTAGGCCAGAATGAATTAGGCTTCGGCCAAAAGTGGTGTGACATTTCACTGTTAGCTTCTCGCTGTCTGTTCTGTTCAGTGGCAGGCCATCTCTCTGACGGTGATCGAGAAGGTCCAGATTGCCGCCATCATCCTGGGTTCTCTGTTCCTCATCGCCAGTATTTCGTGGCTCATCTGGTCCTCCATTAGCCCCTCCGCGAAGTGGCAACGCCAGGACCTGCTCTTCCAGATCTGCTATGGCATGTATGGATTCATGGACATCGTATGCATAGGTGAGGAGGTGGAATCATATCAGCCTTGTTCACTGGTACAGTCACGCACAAACATTATCAGGCTGACACACACACACAGACATGGCAGAGGGGTATTAATATCTTTCTGGAGACTAGATTTCTGTATAAAATCATATTTTCAGTAGCGAGACCATCGTTCCGGCTCTCGGATTAGCTCTCTGAATCCCACTTATAGTGTTGCAATGGCTCGGCAACATTTAGGATTTGGGGGTTTGTAATAAATAGAGTTGCCTTGTCTCGTAACACTCTAGCGACCCCTTGTGGTGGCTTGGGCGCCCGTGAGGCCAGTCAAGGCAGGAGTCTTGAGAGGATTTTCTAGTCTAGACTGGTAGGTTGAGTGAGCAGCGCGATAAGAACGGCATCGGTTGTGCTTCAAAAGACATACTCTTATCTCGACATCAATAATTCTGGAGTGTGGACTATATTAAACTCAAGTTTAATATACATTTATATTGTGCATTACACACCCGAAAACGGACAGGTACTGTCTATGCAGCGTCTGCCCCAGGTCGTGTCATATGTCAGTATTAGTAAATTGCTTTGAATTACTGCTTTTTATGAACCGGCGCATGTAAATATTCATGACAAAAGCTCTTCAAATAATTGTATTTTCTTATTTTCACCCATCTCCGTAAAAACGACTTCTGTCCTTTCCAGGTCTTATTATCCACGAGGGCTCCTCCGTGTACCGGATATTCAAGCGCTGGCAGGCGGTCAATCAGCAGTGGAAAGTATTGAACTATATAAAAGCCAATGACTTGGGGGATCCGCTGAGTAGCAGTAAGGGAGGGGGTCGCGGCTCCCGGAGTAACCCCCATGGCCTCGCCAGTGGTGGCAGCGGGAGACAGAGCCGGAGGTTCAGGACTATTCTGGACCACCACTGTGGCTACACCATCCTGCACATCCTGAGCCAGCTACGGCCCCACAACCCACGCATCGGTTCCTCGGCTAACCGGGAGGTGGTGATGAGGGTGACCACGGTATGAGACCAGGGATGGAATGAGTGGAATAGGGGACCTGACGCTGGTTATTGTCTCCTTTTTATTTACGTATCTATCAACACTATTGAGGAACCGGATTTAGATGCGCAGCCTAAGGAAGGACACCGCAGAAAATGCCCGCCAGGAAGCCAAGCTACTTTGATAACGTAACAACCATTGACTGGTTAAGCTCATTTGCAATCCTTCCCTGGTGGGTTTGTCCTACTGGGGTAGTGGTTAGTTACGAGGAACATTAGTCACTAGGAGCCGCGGTAAGATACGAGCAAGGAGCCGCAGGTATGAGACGGTTTGTTGGATGTTTGGACACCCTGAAACTGCAAACGACAGTACATATTTAACTACGAGTATCTTTCCTGGAGTTTTATAAAAAAAAACAAGAAAGAGATGCACATGATTTGTAATAAATTAACGAACTGGTATTATAAACTCTGTAAAACATGCAAACTGTCTAACAGGCTTTATAACAACGTAAAGTGTCAAAGGACATTTTTCCGTCGGATTTCAGGATGCACAAAGATATAGCTACTTTACAGTTTTTTTTCTTCTATGTTTTCTATTCTTTACTCATTTCGAGTTTTTTTTTTACTGGCGTATGATTTAATGAAATACCTAAATGTCTTTATGCCACCCCTTTTTCAAACGGCTCTGAAACATAATCTTAAGGTTTCTGCGGTTCCGAAACATAGGTGAGATGATTAGGGAACAGACTGGGGAACAAAGAATACATTATAAAGCAATCATTTAGAAAACCGCTAAACCGCAGGATTACTGCAATCAATAAACAGGCTACAAGGATCACGGGTAAGGCTACTAAAAGAAAACAATTTATTTAAAATCAAATAACTATAAAGTCCTGTCTTCTTTGCAATAAAGATACCTGTACAATTTCACAGTGACCTTTGCATGGATATATAATTTTTATGCCGCATCCTCATCACATAAAGTGTAAGTACTTCTTTAGAATTGTTCTTTTCAGAATTGTGCTTTTCTGTCAGAACAAACACTTTATTCATCTGGTTTCATTGCACCAATTTGTTTATGAGACAAATGGCGGTGTGTTATTTCATCTAAAACAGAGATTACTTATTTGCTGTAGTGTGCTGATGATTCCGATTTGATAACGACTTAATCATTGGATTAAACATGGAGATCAATGTGATCTCTTGCTATTCGCTGTCTCCTGTTTTGTTTTTTTCTTTTCACATACTTGTGCAGTAAACATTGTTGGCTGAATATGTCGTGGTGATAATGGCTTTCATTCAAATGTCGGTGTTTTGTTTTCATTGCTGATCGACAGAATCCCCAAAATCTAGCATTTATGGACTTCTTCGTCATAGGCGATGAATTACATGTTACCTGCAGAGACACCAGGTTGTTCTATGGCGGTTTGTCGCCACCTAGAGTACTAATTCTGTCTCTGAATAATGGAGATGGCGGAATGCCACTTACTACCCAGACCGTCCTAGTTCTAGAGTCTCGGACAAAGACAGTCAGCCAGGTAGCCCAGTCACGTGATATAAATATCGCTCATTCATATTCAAAAATTTGACTTTGCCCCCTCTCTTAGTGTCCCCGGTTGTATTTAATCTCTCAAACACGGTCAGCCTGGATATTTTGCAACAAGGTGCAACCACGAACAAACTTCGAATTGAATGGACGAGATGTAATGTAATCTGCAAGCCAGAACTAATACATTTCAATACAGGAAGTATAATAATATACCTGGATACTTATTAGCCTGCTTGATCGCGCGAACATCGTCAATGAGAACGACAGATATCTCCTACGTTTGGCTTTGAAGACAAGATAAAATGTTCTCCTTTCTGACAGGTAAGTAGAGATGGAATATCTCAGCGCCAGGAGGCATGCTTTCAAAATACACAAAAGATAAGCACCACCCAGGGTGCCATACATGTAATAAAAAAATGCGATTTGTCACATATAGTCCCACAATTGATTAGTACGTCTATTACACATTCTGCATGTTAAAAAAAAGAGAATCTCATATTTTCTAATTCGGTGCACGCAACATAAAAACTATTAGCACAAACAACTGTCCATGTCTGATGGCAAGATATACTAATTGAATGAATTGTTGATAAGTGAAAAGTCTCAGTCCAAATCTTTGTGGGGGGCCTTTTTCCAACAAATTCCTGAACAGAATGTGGCAAGTCCCGGTTCTGTTGCGTGTGTTGGTTGGATTAGTTTTGTGTACAATAGGCTACTGTATCTTTTGTGGAAAGGGTTTGAATGTATCCTAAATTACAACTCTGTTTGTTTTCAGACAGAAACCCTCATCCTGAGAACTTGTCCTCTCCACCTCCCAGTGTTCCAACAGCCCAGGACCCAGCACACAGAGAAGGTAAAGGAACCGCAGAAAAAATACAGTAAATAAAGTGTATTTCTTATAGTAGAAGCAGCAGAAAAAACAGCTAATTCCTTTAAGTTGATGGGTGGTTTCTGTGGCCGTCCAAATCCACAACAACAACAAATTCATATGTGCCACAACAAACAATACAAAAAGTGAACTTTAACAGGGGCTACCAGAAGAAAAAAATTCCTAGCAAGCTGTGTTTTCATAGCAATTTCTTCTTTTTTTTTTACCTAAAGTATTTAGGCTTATTGTTGCTGCTGACTAACATAACTTTTATATTGCCTTGTGCATATCAATGCTGTACTGTGCTTGCAATTAAATCCCTACACCTGGATTGCATTCATTGTTGTTAGTGTGCTTGGATTCGAGCCGGGAAACATATTTGCCAGCTCAGCCGTATTAACAGGAAGGAAATGCGTTTTCATGATGACATTACTGAGCTGTAAAAATACAGCTCAGCTGATTGTAAAATAGATCTATGGCCATTGTAAAATAGATCTATGGCCATCGTGCAGCATCGTTAAAGTGGATGTGTGAGCCTTGGCCAGAGTTTACTTGGAATCTCTCAACTCTTTCAACTCGCGGCCTGTTACCTTAGCAGACATGGTTCAGGGGAAAGCGGATGAAAGAGAGGCTGCGGAGGCCGAGCAACGGTCCCCTTCGCCCTCGGCTCAGAATGGCGCTGATGTATCTGGAACCCATTTCAACCAGCAGGTCCCCATTCCCCAGGATGACAGACAGGTATAACGGGCTCTCCTAAAATACACATTTTATACCAACTCTATTACGGGCCAATAACATGCCAGTGTTTCTGCGGGGCCGTTCCTCCCTCCTGGGTAGACATGGTTCAGTTTCCGTAAGCTGTGGGCCTTCACTGGCCCGGGGTTCCTGATGAGCATCGCCTATCTGGACCCAGGAAATATTGAGTCAGACCTGCAGTCCGGCGCCAAAGCAGGGTTCCAGGTACGCCTCAGCACTCCGCTAACACCCGGATGACCAGGTGAAGTCTATTCCCGGGGACTGAAAAGTGAACTCGATGGTGAATACCAACGGCGGACCTGCCATGCACAGCAGGGTGAACGCGCTTAATCTGGGAAACCAGCATTACATTTGCATTAAAATGTAACATCTGCTTAACCTTTCGGTCATCCAGCGGAGTCCGTGCATTCATCTGAGCTTAATATAAAAAATAATCCTCTGAATTATCGCCAGAAGACAGATGACATGTCGGTTCTCCGCCACTCAGCTCCTGTGGGTCTTGCTGGGATCCACTGTCATTGGCCTGCTGCTACAGAGGCTTGCGGCCCGATTGGGCGTGGTCACGGGGATGCATCTGGCTGAAGTTTGCCATCAACAGTATCACACCGTGAGTCCCCCCTCTCGCCCTGTCACTCCCAGGGAATCGGGACAGAGTCATGTTCTCAGGCAGCCTTTCACACTTTGACGGCTGCTCTCGATCCATTACTTCCATTGCTATTTATTTCTGTTTTACGTTGCATGTTTCGGGATGTGGTTCCGCAACCGCTTTTGTCTTCTGTCTAGGTGCCCCGTGTTGTCCTGTGGTTGATGGTGGAGCTGGCCATCATTGGTTCTGACATGCAGGAGGTCATTGGTTGTGCCATTGCGTTCAACCTCCTCTCCTCTGGCAGGTAGAATGCAGCACTGATTGACTGTTGGTTACCAGAGAGTTGGAATTGATTGGGGCCTTAAGGGGCTGGTTGCTTTCTGTTTCTACAGGATACCTTTGTGGGGAGGTGTTCTCATCACCATAATCGACACATTTGTGTTCCTATTCCTGGACAACTATGGTCTGAGAAAGCTGGAGACCTTTTTTGGGGTTCTTATTACAATCATGGCCATCACGTTTGGATACGAGGTACACAATTCTTGGTTCCAATATTTCTCTCAATCAAAATACAACGGTTGTAAAACTACACGGAAAGATGAATGCGTCAACACGACACATCACAGTGTTGTATGTCCTGAGTGGGGTGGGTCGACAGATCTGGCGGGCTGGCTTGCGAGGGCGTTTCGGTGGAGTCGGTCCCACGTCTCTCCTGTGGCGGTGATAGTTCAGTCCTGTGAGTGGATGAACACGGCGGTGCCCTTTGTTCCTTCCAGTATGTGACGGTGCGTCCGGACCAGGGCGAGCTGCTGAAGGGGATGTTTGTGCCTCACTGTCAGGGCTGTGGTCCTTCCCAGATGGAGCAGGCTGTGGGCATCGTAGGAGCGGTCATCATGCCACACAACATCTACCTCCACTCTGCCCTGGTCAAGGTACCCCGGCTCGGTTTGAGGGCCACCCGGAGACAATATGTTTCCGCTGAAATACATTTAAAAGCATGGAAACGGACTAGATTGCAAGGGCTAGTATGTGTGTGTGCATGCGTGTGTGTGTGTGTGTATGTGTGTGTGTGTGTATGAGCCGCCTCATCCAACAATATGACATTCTATTTTGAGAGGCCTTGGTGCGAGAGGGAAAAGAGTAAGCAAACATTTGTGTTTGACATGGTGGCTCTCTAAACTACTAGAATTGTTTGAGGGGTCCCGTGTAATATTGTGTAAGAGTAACCCTCTGTAACAGGGTGTGAGGGTTCTATTTAACATTGTGTGAGGGTTCTATGTGACAGGGTGTGAGGGTTCTATGTAACTTTGTGTGAGGGTTCTTAACAGGGTGTGAGGGTTCTATGTAACAGGGTGTGAGGGTTCTATGTAACTTTGTGTGAGGGTTCTTAACAGGGTGTGAGGGTTCTATGTAACAGGGTGTGAGGGTTCTATGTAACTTTGTGTGAGGGTTCTTAACAGGGTGTGAGGGTTCTATGTAACATTGTGTAAGGGTTCTATATAACATTGTGTCTCAGTCTCGACAGATTGATCGTTCCAGCCAGAAAGAGGTCAGGGAGGCCAACAAATACTTCTTCATTGAGTCAACCATTGCGCTCTTCGTCTCCTTCCTCATCAATGTGTTTGTAGTGGCCATTTTTGCGGAGGCTTTCTATGGGCGCACAAACATGGAAGTGGTATGTATATAATTACAAAAGTGTTGTTTCAAATCCAGAATGCGGATTGGCGGATATTCATGACGTGTGAGACCATATTCCAGGGGAATGACATCACGTCCCTTTTCACTACTCTCATTGGGTCGGTAACCAGTTCATAATTATAATAGGGTATCTCAGGGGTTTGGGATACACTGCCAATATCTGCAACGGGTGGTGTCTGTGAGAAACTCTTAGCATAGTGGCCACATACCCTCCCACCTGTGTGTAATGTGCTCTAAGGAATCCGCCGGTTGACATTATATTGTACTATTCTGATCCGGTCTATGCTGAGGCAAACGGGCTGTTGTTATGGCCGCTAGCATGACATCGGGTTGCTCTTCATTTCAGCATGACGTGTGTAATGCAACGGACGGTCTTCCCGTAGATCTGTTCCCCTTTAACAACGACACACTGCAGGTGGACATCTACAAAGGGGTATGTCGCCATTTCATCCAGAGGCTGAATGACATTCCACCATTCAGGTTATTCCTGGGCCCAGTTCCTCCTGTGTTTCAACATTATTTTCAGGACGTTATTGACATGGAAGAGTCCCACGTTGTCCCCTCCACTTGTAGCTTGGCCGTTTAAGCACATATCCAGTAACCAGAAAGCTGTTGTTCCTTGTAATACCCTTATGATCGATTTTTGAAGTACCGTTGTTCCTTGTCAATGTTGTGTTTTGGCTGTGCTATTTGCGTGATTTGTCCACCTGGCTCTGGTTCTTATAATGGTGAATGAAGTGCTGTTCTCGTGTAATTTACCCATCCTTCACATGGGGGACAAATCCCATGGTGTCACGGTGTTGTAGTGTGGCAGAACCATATGCAGACATTTTTCAAACAAAAGGTGATTTAATCCAATTAAACAAACAGATAAACTGACAAGTACTGTAAACGGTAAATGAAAGGTTTAAACAAACATAAACGAAATACAAATTACATGTAGCGTATCTACTTGAATTGAATTAAATGAAAGACAAACCGTGAGCTGT
>JACXGK010000624.1:0-24972 GCA_016801125.1 Novumbra hubbsi
AAGAGGAGACTGTAACCGTGATAGCCACAGGGTCCCCGGCAGAGCTCAGAAGAGGAGACTGTAACCGTGATAGCCACAGGGTCCCCGGCAGAGCTCAGAAGAGGAGACTGTAACCGTGATAGCCACAGGGTCCCCGGCAGAGCTCAGAAGAGGAGACTGTAACCGTGATAGCCACAGGGTCCCCGGCAGAGCTCAGAAGCTTTTCATGCTTCATTAGTTTTCCGACCATTATGGGGAATATTTGTCATAAGCTCACAGCCTCTGGCCCGGTTGCTTTACAAGCCACCTGATAGAAATGAGTATTTGACATAACATGGAATTACATGTGCTGTGCTCTCTGTCCTGTTTCCGTGCTTGGGCTTTCCCCCTTTACTTCATTGTCATGAATGGAATTCAGTCTGAGAATGTTAGAAGGGGGCTTTGGCGTTACCAATGGCAACTGTTAGAAACCTGGCGTTGTTGTAGTTCGGGAATGCAAGAAAGCAGTAGTCAAGACAATCCTGGCATTTTAATATCCCAAAGACCCCGTTTACTCTTTCCTTGGAGGTTTGGAAGACTTATCAGTTTCCGTTGTTGCTCAACTATGTGATGTTGTTGGGGGGGTCTACTTGAGTCAGGAGTCACAGGTGGAGAGACCACCTTTGTTCCCAATGCTGGCGTGACGGACGTAGCTTGCAACAGTGTGTGCATCTTTGAAGTCTACTTTTTAATGGACTTTGAGTGTAATTGACCAATCAAGTGGCCTTGATCGTTAAAACATTTCAACGTTTCAAATGTCAGTTATAATCCATAACCGGTCTCCCTGTTGTCTTTCTGAGTAGAGTGTTGTTTTACGTCACCCCAGATAAGAGTTGCTAAAGGACTTGAATGAATATCATGAGCATTATATCTCCAAGCAACATTTACACATTTACAAACACCTTCACTATCTCATGAAGAGACATGAGGCTCTTGGTGTAATGTGCCTGACAAAAACAAACAAAGCATTCAATCAAGGTGTACTTTTAATACGGTAGCTCTCAATCAACCATAACATCTCAGGGACATCTTAGGGACTGATATTCCCGTACGTAATTGAGTGTCTGACAGCTTGATGAGGAGAAGTGGTTGCCAACACTGATGGAAGACTTCCTCTGTTCGTGGACGTTTTTATTGAAGACGGGGATGTTGCCTGTGCTCGTACGGGGATGGGTGACATTGGTGTTGTTTGGGGCCAAACAAAACTGTGCGTAGTCACTAGATAGATCTGACAAAACTCCACCCATGCACCAACCAAACACACACACACTGTGCTACATGTATTCATCTGTTATAATCTAGGTGGTTTGAATCCTGAATGCTGAATGGTTGAAGGCCATTCAGCATGACACTGTATGCCACGATTCTGACAGAATTTTTCATTTTTCTTACTGTTCTGTTCCATTGTCTTTTGTTGGTTATTGGTTTATATTGGCAATGAAGCACCTCGGGGGTTTGCGGTATATGGACAGCATAGTGACAAGCTGTAACCAGGCACTCTGTGTGGTGTTGTGCCTGAGAAAATACCTTATTGTAGGGGATGTGACAATATACAAGACCCTTTGTGCAATGCTGCTCGAAAGTAGCTTAATACAAATGTAAATGTAGGTCTACTTTATGCTTTCTCCCATGTATCCACCTGTTGTTCAATCTCATGTAGTTTCACTTCCCGCTTTCCTCCATTTATGGCCTAGGGTACAAGGACTGAAATAATTGACCAAAAATAATAGTTGAAAGTTTGACAGGAAGTGAAGGGGGAAAGAGTAACCCATATTACCCTCAACAATCCCTTTCTGAGCACCTCTTTTTGTGCAGGTGCTCTTGTTTACTAAGTCCAAATTTCTTCGGGGAGGGTGGGAACAGGTAATTGAAGATGGGTTTGGGGGGAAAGGGACAAATGTAATTTCACTTCCAGGGTTCAGGGCCGTGGTGATTATGGCTCGAGAGGTAAGCCATTTCCTGAGGGCCTGATTGGTCTGTGGGGCACAGGGAGGGGCGGACCACCCCCTTATCCAATAGGAAATAGACAGGAGGAAATGCACAGACAGCGGCAGACCTGATGGAGGGTTATGGTCTTCCTCATAACGGTGTGTCCAGAGAGGGTCCCGTGTTGGGAAACCCCTAAGATTGAGGTTGTGTTTTATGTCCCCAGGTTCAGACGTCTGGCGCGTTGGGTTCTGGACTGTAATACCCAGAGGTCATGGAGGGGACACCTGAGTAGACCACGTGACTGGGCAGTGACTGGGTAGTGACTGGGTAGTGACTGGGTAGTGACTGGGTAGTGACTGGGCAGTGACTGGGCAGTGACTGGGTAGTGACTGGGCAGTGACTGGGCAGTGACTGGGTGTAGTCCACAATGAGAATCAGAAAAAAGGCCGTTCCATCAAGTAGCCTTGATGAGGGAGGTGCGCCAACTCAAAATGGGACTTTCCTGTTTTGTTTTTTGCTTTAAAGCGGACATGTTGAAATTCTTTAGGATTCTCTTTGTTAGACTGAATATTTTTTGGAGGGGATATTTAGCCTGCTAGACCAAGATCTGGAGTTTACAGAAGCCTCTACTCAAATGCGGATCACGTCTCCGCACAATCTCTGCTGAATTTAAACTGGCAAAAGTTGCTCATTTCATTAAGTTACATCAAAGCTGAATCAATGTCCGCAAGATCACAGAATATAGCCTACAGACCAAAACAGAATTCACTGTAGCAGTACTGTAAGACAAAACACACCATCGTGAATAATGGGAAGATTCCTCCGGTTTTGCCGGCGAAACCCCTTGCAGCATTATTCTGCATAATAGTGTTAAACCATTTGATCAGAATTAGTTCAATGGGTATTTGCATTTAGATATCCCGGAGTTGTGCTGTGTTTTTTGTGAAATGGCCTCCGGTGTTGTACAGAATTAATTTCAGTGCCGATGGTGTTACCAAATTACAACTTTGGAAGGCACGTGTGTGAAACTGATTGGGAAAGAAAACAACATGATTTTTTCCAAATTATTTTACCCAGCAACCTACTGTACTATGTCCACTGTAGACGCTTTTGCTACTGAGCATAATGACTAGGGATTCTGAGCTGTTTGCTGGCTGACTTACCGCGATTAGAGTTTAGTGTTTTCTCTTTTTTTGGTTACCCCTTTTATACTTTCTGACTATTTGAATATACGTTCTGATTATTTGAATATACTTTCTGACTATTTGAGGCCTACCTACCCTACTCCTACTCCATTAAAACACCCCCCGGCCCAATTGGTTGCAATGAATTAGTAATAACAGAACTTCCATTAGGTCCAGGGACACAAGTTTTGAAAGACGAAATGTCCCATGGCCCAATGTTCCAGAACCCCTGTAGCCAAGAGCAGTGGTTCTCAACCCTGGTCCTCGGCCCCCCCCCTGCCCTGCATGTTTTAGGTGTTACCCTCTTCCAACACACCTGATTCACATCCACGGATCGGTATCAAGCTCAGCAGAAGGCTGATGACAACCAGTTCATGTGAATCAGGTGTGTTGGAAGAGGGAAACACCTAAAACAAGCAGGGTAGCGAGGCACGAGGACCAGGGTTGAACACCACTGGCTTAGATGTGTGCTTGCCCGTTGTTTTGGGTTACATTTTGCCCACATCAGAAGAGGCTTTGACAAGCTCTAGCCCTTTTGGTTGGGCACATTCCGCTGCAAAAGAAAAAAATATGCTGGCATTCTTGCTCATTTAGGTGTTATGGTATTATAAATTTAAGGTAACAAATGTTATGGGATTATAATTGGCTGATAAAGCCCAGTGACTGTACATCTGAATAAGGCCATTGGCTTCACACAGTCTGTTCAGCCAGACAGGCCTCTATATGTAAATCAAGGTCAGCTAAATTAATAACTGACACATTTATTTGTATTTTCATTGAGTAAACAGGGATGTATTAGGCATGATATTTATATCAAAATACAACCAAATACAACAAAATATATTTCAAAGCTGAATGAGGCTTTTAAATATTATTCCTAGGATCAGGTCCCAGTGGCTAGGCTAAACCAGATTATCTGAATATGGTTTGAAATTAAATCAGCCCGGAAAACTTTTCTCTTAAATCTGCAAGTGGACTCGGACCCTTTTGGAGAGAAGTGTGGGCGAGACAATATCTCTCCAGACGGCAGGATGTTTCCGTTTTCCACAGAGTGGCGCCCTCGAGGGATTGATTCTGTAAAATGGAGTATGGATCTGTTTACCCACTGTCGCGTGTGAGCCACACTTTTGATGGATCCACCTGGCTCTCCGGTCCGGTGGCCCTTTGGGAAAGAGATGGTCAGAAATGCGATTGAAGCATGGCAGTTGTTTACTTTGGTGAAGCAGGGGACAACCGCAATGTAGTCTAGAGACTAACTTGTCCCAGTAAATGGTCACATTTGATAGAATTTGAAATTGGATTACTGTGGATTCCCCTAGAAAAGGGGTATTGAAATCTTACCATCTGAGACATAGAGCCTGCTGTTCTTCGGTTCTACCTGATGATTAATTGCGTCCAACTGGTGCCCCAGGTTTTAACAGTTCCTGATTACAGAGGAAAAGAAGAAAGCCATGGAACTAGCCTTGAGGTACAGATTTTAATTTGAGTGCCCTAGAACATCAAATTGTGTCTATTAAAACAATCTGAGTCTTATTGAGATATAAGCCACAGTATGTGTTAACGAATTCTATATATATATATATATTGACTAATACTAATAAACTAATAAATACGAACTAGGTGGTCTAATCCTGAAATCCAATTGGCTCATAGCTGTGGTATACGTGATCAAATACAACTGGTATGACATCACAACACGTTTTACTGCTCAAATTGCATTTAACCAGTTTATAATAGTAATAAGGCATCTAGGGGTAGTGGTATATTAGCCATATACACCCCCTCGTGCTTAATTGTTTACATGTTTAAATATTCCAGTAAAGATAGCAACCAAGACATCTTGGTGGGGGGGTTATAGGCTGGGTATATGCTCAAGCTCTTTGTGACAACTGCTGATGTGAAAACGGCATCATAAAACTAATTTGATTGATTGATTGATTTGATTTAGCAGAGCGACATTGCTCTCTCCGTGTGTTCAGCCGCACGGGGCCAGACATTTGAAACGAGGAGTATTGCATGCTGGCCACCATGCACTCGGTAAACTTCATTCATCAAAGTCAGTGATATAGGTAATTTAATCAAAGGCAAGTTATACTCGACGTGTGTGTGTGTGTGTGTGTGTGTGTGAGCACAGCAGCGTGGACAGTTGACACTGCAAATGCCACAGCCGCACAGAGAATAGGTAATGGGAAGATGGCTTCAGTTTAAAACTGCCACTTAACATTTTGACATTTCCATACTTTAGCAGGCGGTCTTGACCAGATGTTGTGACGAATAAATGAATCCTTTTGGATTGGAGTCTGTTTTCATACTGGTCGAACTAACTCGTCCTGCAGAAGAAGAACCGCTGTATAGAACTGTTTATAATGGGGAATAAACATAGGCCCAGAAAGTAATGATACTGTTCTGAATGGTTTTAAATAAAAGAGGAATGAAACACAATATACATACTAAAGATGGGCAATTTCGGTGGTGGGAGGCTGAAACACATCTGTTTTCATTGTACTCTGGATCCTGGTGTCCTGGGTCTAAACGGGCCTCTGATTAGAAGTGTTCTAGGACTGGAGTTGTGTTGTAAGGTTGACACTGTTGGCTTCTCTTTTATTGGATTGCCATATACGGTTTCATGGAGAGTTCCTGGAAAGCGGCAAAACTAGTAATCATGAACGTGCAGTATGTGTCAGATATGATTGTTTCTTAAGTAGAATAAGGAATCATAGTAGATTAGATATGTACATCTTAATTAGAATGATGCAGGAAACAGATTTCTGCATTTCATAATTTTCTACACTAGAGGGCCATGTTTCTCTATTTTTGGACATAACACTTCCACAAGCAAGTGGCAGACATTAATGTGGTCATGGCATCTGACAGAGCAATGTTGTTTAATTCATATTCAATTTAGATCATTGATGGTGAAAAATTGTTCTATCCTTAAGCAAAAAACGTACCCTAATTGCTTCTGTACGTTTTTCACGATAATAGTGTTCTCAAAAGGTTTTGCAATGCTGTACACCTTGTTGTCGATAAACATTTCCTTAAGAAACATTTATCCCAGTGCATGGAAAGATATCTTATTATGTATGTATATGTCCAGACAAGGGTTATAACCTTGGTGATCTTAAGACCAAAAGCTCTAAAAAGCCATATGCTCAAAACATATTCTCTAGTCTTGGAATATGTTAGTCAGTCACAATAACAGAATCCTTCTCGCTGCATTTGAAGTTAAACACATGCAGCGAGCCAGAGGTATTTCAAGGCCTACACCTCGCCCACCTGCCTCGTTCAACCGGGGAAACACAAACATCGCTCTGAGAAGCCTCTACCCTCTCACGTTCAACGCTGCATCATTTTTACCTTTAATTGTTTTACACATTTGAAGAAAGTCGCAGCAGTTGGAGACCATGGCTGAATTATGCAGCTAGTTAGTGCCAACTGTAGATTCTCGAGCTGTAAGCCTGGCTGAGCCTACAGCTTTTACAAAGACGGAGAATATTGTACAAACACAAAACAAGTCTGACTACAGGAGTTATCCCTTTTCTGAAGAAAGCATGCATGTTGGATTCCTTATTGTGTGGTAGTCCCTTTTAGATTTCTTTGGGAGACACTTGCAGACACACTCAGACACACACATTAATTGTTGTCCAATTTGCAACTTCGCATAGCAGGTTCAGGATGGTTGAAGAGTCTTTCGATCTTGCCAGGCGTGTGTTTCTTATCAAGCAGCTTGCTCCACTATGAGTATATTCCGGCAAGTGCACTGAAGGAGATTGCATTTGCTAGCCAACAACCGGAATTTAACTTGCGGTCTTACTTGGAGTTCCCAGTGAAATGTGGCTGTCCTGTCTGAGGTCCACTCGTCCAACCCGGACTTCACGGAACCAAGATTGCGTTTCTCTCTGCTGGACTGATCAGGCATTGTCTGTATGTTGCATTTCCGTTTTTAACAGGTGGCCTCCACAACACAGCTCTACTGCCACTTTGTGTAAAAGGGTTTCTTTTGTTTTTAGGTTTTGCTATATTTTTCTCCCAAATTGTATAAAATCGAACTATTAAGGCCCTGCTTTATTGTCGCAACTCCCAGGGGGCTTTGAACCGTTGATGTCAAGGTAAGTGTCTTCTTAACCAGACTAAATGTTCTGATTCATGTCACAGTGTTTGCTCAACCCAACTCAATCTATGACCTTGACTGAGCTCACAGCCCACAATCAGCTGTTATTCCTAAAGGAAACCACATTCAGTTACTAAAACAGACTAAGACAGTTTATGGTTATGTTATGTTCTAGCCAAATGGCAACTATCCAAGTACTGACCAAAGTGCTTGTCCGTGTCTAGAATTGCCTACTATTTAGTGATGTCTGGACATGGCAGTTTCGACAAATGTGTTAAAACAATAACTGCACTAATGTCAATGATTAGAAAGATTGGATTAGATTGGAAATCAGAAAGATGTCCAATCGTTCTGATACAATATAGAAATCCACACATTACCTGTATATGACACGGCCAAAGGATTTTATTTTATTCAAGTCTATTTTTATTGCCACTGGATATTATTATTCCCTTAAAACAAAAATTCAAATTGTATAATTCTCATGACAGTGTTACATATACATTTTAGAACAGGCCATTAAAACTTGATTTTACATTTAAAAATAGGTTTGACTCAAAAATGAATATATGTTTTGGGCTTCTCTGTGGTATGGATAATTCGCTTATAATATTTAGTGTAAAATGTGAAACATTTATGGGCATCATAAATATTCCCTACCAGCAATTTTGGTCATTAAGTGTTTATTCAAACATCACTTACTGTAGGTCAAAATAGAACATACTGTGGTAAAGCTTCCCCAGATATTTTCCCCGTGCATGATGGGTCATTCTGAACTGATAACCAAAACCAATCAATTGAATAACATTAGCCGAATCAGTAAAATGGAAGGATGAATGCATGTTGGACAGATGGAAGTTTGGCAGAAACTTAAGTTAGCTGCATAGCTACATATACAAATTATCCAAAAATGTCTTATAAAATTAGTTCTAGGGGATTATGGAAGTCCAACTGAAGTGAAGAAGGTAGCCAATGACGCTACAGCTACTCACACATGGCTCAGGAGTTTCACAGTCCTTCAGTGATGGTGATAAAATGCGGCACGGCTGAATAATTGTAATTGTTGTTGTAACAAATGTAAATATGCCATTCCTCATAAACGAACGCACATAACTCCTGTGTCAGAGAGTGTACATTTGTTCACACTGGATGCTAAGGAGCGTACAGTTTCACCAATGTTCAGTAAAACATTTTACAATGGTGTCCGAAATACCGCGTGGGTTAGTAAGACTTGACCCCAAGCGTCAATAGTCACCTTTCGGAGACGTCCACATCCATAGATACAAAGTGCCTCAAACATAGCACCACTCTGTAGATCTGAGTGTTAAAAACCTGCGTCGTACAATGTGAAGATTGTTGACTGTTGAGCATCACTGGCTTCTTTCTTTACTTCAGTTGGACTTCCAGAACCTGGAACAATTCATATATAATCAGTCTACAATGCTTGTTAAACATTTTTATTTTTACCTTATGTCATGATTTTTGGTAAAACTCAGGGAGACGTGACCTTGAGACGTTTGAATATCAAATTGTGTACGATAGCCCCCTCTTCAGTACAATCTGACATTTTGTGAAGCCAGTTTCTCCATGGCAAGAGCCATCATTCACCCACTTCTTGTTACATTTAGCAAATGGTGTCAGAGGTATCACACAGATATTTTTGGGAGAAAATTTATGCTAAATTATAAATAAATAAAAGAAAATTCATTGAGGAATTCTGTTCTAAAGTTTTCTAAGTAGTTCCATCAGAGACAATATTATTGACTTAACATTATAATCATTATAAACATTTTATGTAAAATGTAATACAAAGAAAAGTAAACATGAAATAAAGACTATTTCCCAGCTTCGGATAGGATAGAATTATTTCTTAGAAATTGTTGAATATGTTGAGAGGCTTAACATTGACCCACTACCAGAGGTGTGGTGGGACCTTTTATTATTAAGCATGACAATTTTTCCACCTATTTGTTTTGGGGGGGAAAGCATTTAAAGAATAGTAAACAGTGTGTTTTGTTTATATTATCAAGCAATTAATGTTCACCCACCCATGTGTTTTACTAATACAAAACCGGTTAAAGCAATAACAAATCAAATCACAATTTAAGGTATTACCATATTGCCAAAACCCATTCAGTTGTATATCAGGACCTATCGTAATAAAGGGGACTACGAGGTTATTTTATTCAACAATTCATCTTCCAAGAAGTTCAGTAAAATGCCATAACCTATTTTATGAAAGAAAACCTGTCCAAGAGGGCTGCTCAATAAAAAGGGAACTCGGGTCATAAATGGCAGGCGTCCTGTTTCATATTTAATCAGCCTTCTTCTCAGCCGGATTCTTCTTTGTTCCCGTGTTCTTGTCTCTCCCGGGACCTTGGAGTTCCTTCGCCTCCTCCCTCTCCAGCCTTATCCTCGATCTTACCATCTCACCAGACTTGTAAAGGATGTAACAGAAGCAGCTCCCGGCAAAGCCGAAAACAAAGAAGAGGAAGGCACCAAGCAGGGGCGCCTCGGTTAATATAGTCTGCGGGAGGAGGTGAGGAAGATTTGGAGAAGGAGAGGGGGTGAGAAAACCAAACGGGAGAGGGTGAGATGAGGTTAGGTCATCTACTGATGGCTGACATCTTGTGGTCAGGCGAAGACATACTTTAAAATACAAACAAGGAAGGTGTGCATTCTACGTTCAAGAGGGAGCATTTGGGCGTGGTCTCACCGTAACCGTCTCTCTGGCGTTGAACGCCATCCTTTTTATCCGCTGAACGTACCCATTTCCTCCTTGGAGCTGATTTAAATCAAACAAAAATGAGTAATGTTATGTTAGGCTGAAACGTCTGCCGATGTACACCGCTCGCTTGGCGCTTCTTAAAGCTATGAGCCAAAGCCAATCGAGCCAGGGTGCCACTTTAAATTCAGTAGGCTGACCTTGATCCGACCCTTCGACACGCCGTCGAGGAACTTCGCCAGCTGTTCCATTGTCTCCACTTTGTTGGGTGGCAGGAAGTATCCATCGTTGGTCATGTTGAGGGCTATGATGGCTGGCATGTCCAGGACACTGTCAACACACACGTCAGGTTCCTGTCAACACGCCCTGAAGTCACTGAGTAAGATCATTTGCCAGACGTGTTTTCCACATCTTCTCTGCGTCCTTGCCTCAGTGGCTACGGGGCCGGTCAGGTCCTAGACAAACCTCATTGCCTGGTGCAACTATAGTAACAAACTTAACAGCCCTGCATGTTATATATACAGTATATATTTATGGTTTACACAGATTGTTTCAGGAAGACAAAAATACACTGTTTTCTAAATTAACAAACAGTGTAGTACAGAGAACGGCACTCACTCCATTATGATCCCATTGATGTACTGGTTTCCATCCATGTGACCAAACTGGAATTCTCTGAGAAAACATTGCGTTTGTTACACACAAAACATATTGCACAACAAAAAATTGTGAAGATCAAGTAGTACCACACATTTCTGGGCCAACCCACCTGCTGTAGAAGTCCTTGTATTCAGTAGCCGCTCTCTGCACCATGGTCTTGTACCTGGTTGACAGGTGATGTTAGCAGGTTAAGGACAGACATTTAGGGGCAACATTTACCACAGGAACAGGGGTTGGTTTGTACTTTGGAGCGCACACCTTGACCTCTAGCGAGATATTAGGCAGGTGTGTTTGAAATTCATGTTATATTAGAAGAGGGATTCACCTACCGTATACTGTCTTTGGTAGGTTTTTTCTCATCCAATACAGCCAGGACTACCACTTTGCCTACGGTGAGAAATGCCAAATAAACACTAAGAGCTTGCTGGACAAGGTTTAGACCTTTAACTACACTGCAATACACACGTATACAGACTTATTACAGTCACTGTGAGAGCTGAAAGCCAATCACTGGTTGAATGTCAATCAACTCGTTTGAGCACTGAATAGTGAACATTGTTGCCTTGTGCTCAAAAGAACACTTTTAACGCCAGGAAACTTAATTTACCGCCACACCCTCTGTGTGTGTGTGTGTGTGTGTGTGTGTGTGAGAGAATGTATCATACCTGTCTCTCCCATAGCATACAAGGTATAACTGTCAAATGTGAGGTAACTGGGAAAACGTTCTCTATTGATCCAGGAAGCAAGGTCCCCATCCTGTTGTTCTAAGAGAGAGTATAAATAATATATACAACAGAGTTACTTGTCAAGGAATGTTAACTATAGTGGAGACAAAACAACACAAACATGCATCCAGAAACATTCTTGATTGATTAGGCACAACCTAGGTACTGTACATGAAGTTGTGTTTTCTGGAAGGATCCGGGATTGGAAGGAAGGAATCCAGGATGAGTTAGGGATACGGACGCTCCTTTCAAGCATCATTGCACCCAAGCCAATGCTTTTATACATGTGAGGGAGTGAATAAGTGGACTCTACTAGGTAAAGAGAAAAGACCAAAACAAATGTTGATGAGACCATATACCTGGGATATTACATCCCTCTTCACTCTCTCGATTTTGTCTCGGTTATAGTCGTTATATTATTCTTTTTATGTAAAGCATCCCAGGAGTATTATATTGTGAATATACCACAGCTAGCCTCTGTGCCTGGGCGCTTTGTGGTGAGATTTGGGCCAGAACAACTGATTGTCGTGGTTCAGTATATTGGCTACATACCATAACCCCTTGTGCCTTACTGCCTAATTATACATAATACCGTATAATTGCTCTTCAATACCCTCAGGATCCTTTTCACCGACGTACTTCTATGAAATGCAAAACACGTTAATTAAAGTAGGGGAAAAAAATTAAATCCATTTGGGATTAGAATGCAAGCCGGGTCTCTTACCATTGTACAGGAAGTATGTGCCCTCCTTGAACACCACCACAGCTGGGTACTCCTCCAGAGTAACTGCCTGAGGAGAGAAACCTCACTCACTTGTGGAGAAATATGACTGAAGCGCAATTTCAAAGCCCCTGGAGGCTCAATCCCAGTCCCTTTTGGGCTGTGTCCTTCTAATTCATCTCCCCGTTTTCTCATGTGCCGGTCGAGCAAAACTTTGAACCAGCCTAACATACTCAGTACAATACCTGTGAACCTACCTTGGGTAAAACATGCCTGGTTGCCGAGAAGAAGTAAGTGTGCACAATGAGTTCCTTGGCTACAGAAACATATGTTTCCTGGGGGACAGAAGAGAAAGGAAGGACACGTCAAACCCAGTCAACTACAAAGATATGAGTGTGTGCTCTTGTTTTTACTATATATATATATATATGGATACTGTTTTTACTATATAGGGTTATATATATATATATATATATATATAAATGGAGACTTGTGGTTCCCTGATTCCATCTTAGGTGTTACGTTTAGGGCGATATGTAGAATTAGGGTTAGTGTTAGAACAGGGGTTATATTAGGTTCAGGTACTTAAGGTTAGGCTTATGAAGTTAGGGTTAGGTTACGATATATGTAAGGATGATTAGGTTTTCTGTAAACAGATACAGGTATAAATAGGGAATCAATACAGTTGGGTTGAGTGTTCAAATTACTTTTACGTTTAGGCATTACAGCTTTGGTTAAAGGGGTAATGTGTAAGATGTTTAGTGTTTAGTGTTTAGTGTACTACTAGCATAAATACACAAAAAAATGACCGACCGGCCTCTGCAAGTTTAAGTCCATTTCTCAGATGACTGAGATATTCCCCATTTTCATGGTTTGCAGTGACTGGTAATCTCCTTATACTCACTTTAGATACTTCTAGTTCTAACCCTCCCACCCGGGACTAACTAACACCACACCAGTCTCCTTCGTTGAGGGAAGACAAGGAGGAGTTGGGTTATTGTTTGAGGCCGGATATACTACCCCTGTAAGGGTGGGCATTACCAATGTGTCAAGTTTCAGCATACGCGATAGATTACTGGGGTTAGGGTTGAGGTAAAGAACAACAGATTAGTATTAGGGTTCAGACGGGCGAGCTCATGAGTGTGTGTGTTTTAGGCGCAGGTGTACCTTTAAATCGGACGTCCCGCCAACGTAGACGAAGAGGACGTCATGTCTACTCATGACATTCTGAAACAGCTGCTGGCTTGGCAGTGCTCTCACCACCGGCCTAATGGGGGAGGGGGGGAGCGGGGGAGGGCGGGGGGGGGGGGGGGGGGGGGGGGGGGGGGGGTAGAGAGTTTTTGCGTGAGACACCGTTGGAGGATGCGAGAGACAAGTGGGTGGGTTGGAAGGGACATCACTTGTCGGATGGGAAATTGAAGAATTATGAATAATAACTTTATTCATTTCATATTTGGGGCTAAAGTGATTTATTAGATTTCACTGAAATTGAGAAGTGGTCTAGTAGATTTTACTGGAATAACAATTCTGAAGTGATCTACTAGATTTCACTAGAATAGAAATGTGTGGTATTTTGATTTCTTTAAGAAAGCCTATTCATTCTGCCACTGAACAGACAGAAATTTAACGAAAGAGAAATATAAGGACTCTAACCAAGGTACTCTTGAACATATGAAGAAAGACTCTCTAACTAAGGTAATCTTGTCTGCTTGTTAGTTTTTCACCGGTCCCGTCTTGAGACTGTGTGAAGTCGACCCCGACCAAATATCTAAGACCGTACGATACGTTCTTTGACCAGGCACATACCTTTTCAGAGGAATGTGCTCAAGCTGAAGACAATGGACCGAACTGCAAGGCCCGACAGCGTGTCGGGAATGCACGGTAATGACAGACAGCATGTCGGGAATGCATGGTAATGACGGACAGCGTGTCGGGAATGCACGGGAATGACGGACAGCGTGTCGGGAATGCACGGTAATGACGGACAGCGTGTCGGGATGCACGGTAATGACGGACAGCGTGTCGGGGTGCACGGTAATGACAGACAGCATGTCGGGAATGCACGGTAATGACGGACAGCATGTCGGGAATGCACGGTAATGACGGACAGCGTGTCGGGGTGCACGGTAATGACAGACAGCATGTCGGGAATGCACAGTAATGACAGACAGCCGACACGTGCCTGGTGGTCTAAGTGGCACATGTCACGGAGATGGACGGGCACACGCCAAATGGATGGCAAAGGGGCCAGGGTTGAGCCTTACCTGTGCACGTGCCTGCTTTTGACCGGCGAGGAGCGTTAACTTACCCTGACACTCTGTCTGCAAATTCCATGATGGCCTCCTTGGTTCTGGGCCCTCTGTAGTTGTATTTCAGGTCGTCCTTCCACCTATCCAACAGGGAATGATCAGAATGACGTGGAAAATAACCGGGTGGTTTACATGTAGCAATGATGTTTCTGAAAACACAGCAAACTCACAACTTTATTGCGGGATAGTCAGTCACTCGGAACTCCTTTGCAAAACCTAAATGACAAATATAGTTCAGGTAAGTTCAGTCAAGAAATGTTTCTGCTGTCCTTACGGCACTGTTGAACAACTGAATGCAATTGTAATGTTCTGCATATTTATTCCTCATTATGAAATCATATTTCTGTTGGTTTGTAATCTTTAACAAAGTGTCATTTGTTAAATTAGATAAGCTTTATGTGTCATTAGTGTCAGGTGAACATTACATTATCCATGTGTTCAATTATACATGAAAAGGACAGCTTCCAGTAGGTGCACTTACTTTATCACATTACTTTAAATAATTTTGATATTGTTCATTTATGGTAATTGACTGACAGGTTAAGGCCAAGATGGGGAACTGAGAGATGTTTCTGATGTAACGATTCTACTTGGAAACAGCTTAACAGCAACACAGAGAGAGAAAGAGTATGCCTAAATAGCTAACCTACACCACTTACTAATACAGAAACAGATGATAGAAGATTTTAAATTGTCTAAAGAGATTGACAGCACTGAAAATGATTACTACGCAGTTAACCCTTGTGCCCAGCACGGATGACCATATGTGGCTTTAAACAGACATATGTACACACACACACACACACACTGTCTACATAGCTCTTAAATCTTCCCTAAGCCTATTAGGGTGAACCAACTGTCCAAATCCTGGCCCTGGGGGCTCAACGTTGACCGGACAATCTGTGCCTGGTTGCCTTGTTGCACATTAGGGACACCTCCCATATAATGTCCGGTCAACAGACAGCAGGATGGAAAATGAGGGAGATTTAACCTTTCTATAAGAATAACTACCTGTACAAGAGCACTACACAGATTATAAAACACTATTACAAGATGTTAAAAACCCATAGATGGGAAACTTTTCAGATATTAACCAATCATCTGGTTCACTCAACACTATCGGAGATCTGAACGATGCAATCAGGACTAGTTGAAAATGCTGCTGTATCTTAATTAACATTCCTAATGAACATTTCTGTACCTCAGTAGGGCCTAGCCCTTATACCAACTACAGTTCAGAAGTGGAATTGACAGAAAATCTATGTATTTTACAACAACGCTGTCAAGAAACTATTGCAAGAAATACTAATGACCAATCCTCCTCTATAGTATCTTTCTAATCGATATAATTCAACCTGGCATTCATTCATGTGTTTTTGTTCCGTTTTCTAACGCTATGTGCCAGTCTCGCCACTAGACTCACCCTTGTGGATGTCTGCATCCACCTTGCCCACGTTGATTGGAGAACCCATGCTTTTCAGCTCTGCCCCAATTTCGTACCACACTGGGTCCAGCTGCTTGCAGAAAGTACACCAGGGGGCGTAGAACTGACACAAGACAAATGCCGTGCTATCACCGTCATGTAGAAATCACCGCCATGTTGAATCATTTATTCTCCTACTATCAGAAATATGTCCAGCATGTGTGCATTCTGTAAACGTGCTCGCACACACACGTTATAAACACCCATAGGCCATAACATTATGACCACTGACAGGTGAAGTGAATAACACTGATAGTCTCCTCATCATGGCACCTGTCAGGGGGTGGGATATATTACGCAGCAAGTGAAAATTTTGTCCTCAAAGTTGATGTGTTAGAAGCAGGAAAAATGGGCACGAGTAAGGATCTGAGTGACTTTGACAAGGGCCAAATTGCGATAGCTAGATGACTGGGTCAGAGCGTCTCCCAAACTGCATCTCTGGTGGTGTGTTCCCAGTTTGCAGTGGTCAGTACCTGTCAGAAGTGGTCCAAGGAAGGAGAAGTGGTGAACCGGTGAACTGGGTCGTGGGCGGCCGAGGCTCATTGATGCACGTGGGGAGTGAAGGCCCGTGTGGTCCCATCCAACAGACCAGCTACTGTGGCTCCAATTGCTGAATATGTTAATGAAGGTTCTGACAGAAAGGTGTCAGAACACACAGCGCATCACTTTGTTGTGTATGGGGCTGCGTAGCCACAGGCCAGTCAGGGTGTCCATGCTGACCCCCGTCCACGGCCCAGAGGCCCTACAGTGGACACATGAGCCACAGAACTGGACCACGGAGCAATGGAAGGATGTTGCCTGGTCGGATGAAACACGTTTTCTTTTACATCACGTGGACGGCCGGGTGAGTGTGGAGAACTCATGTCACCAGGATGCACCATGGGAAGAAGGCAAGCCGGCGGAGGCAGTGTGATGCTTTGGGAAATGTTCTACTGGGACACCTTGGGTCCTGCCCTTCATGTGGATGTTACTTTGACAGGTAACCAGGACCTAAGCGCTGTTGCCGACCACGTACACTGTTTCATTGAAACGTTGTTCCCTGACGGCATTGGCCTCTTTCAGCAGGATAACGCGTCGTGCCACACAGCAAACATGGTTGGAGGAACATGACAACGAGATCACGGTGTGGACTTGGCCTCCAGATTCCCCAGGTTTCAATCCAATTGTGCACCTGTGGGATGTTCTGGACAAACAAGTCCATGGAGGCCACACCTGCAAACGTCTCGGAGTCAGATACCACAGGACACCTTCCGAGGTCTAGTGGAGTCCATGCCTTGACCGGTCTCTTTTAGCGGTGAAATGTAGAACTAAAGAATATTGGGCAGGTGGTCGTGATGTTATGGCTGATCGGTGTATATAGATACACACACACACACACAATTAAAACATTTACTGTTGCTATAAAACCAATATCTATTTGACTACAAATCATAATTGCATTGGCTAGGCTGATCCTCCAATGTTTTAGCCAAATTTTCATTTTGCTGGATTCATGCCAAATATGTATCTGTTACCATGACAGCAATAGAAGTGTTTCTACAGTCCTAAGCACCATGGTACCTGTGTGTGTGTGTGTGTGTGTGTGTGTGTGTGTGTGTGTGTTCGTGGGTGCGACCACATTGGAGTGAAGAACATGTATTTCAATGTCCTCTCTTTGTGTTTTCCCGATGAAGCCCGAAATACACATGGCTCCTTCGTGCATTGTCTTTATATTCTGTATGTAGATATATCTATATTGCATATCTATATTACATGTCACATCCGCACTTACCTCTATAAGCCATATCTCATCAGCACGTCTTGTGTTTTTAAACCTGTAAATCAGAAAGAGAAAAAAACTAGCAGTAGTAAATGTATTCCGTGGACATTTATACGGAGCTTATCACAAGGCTTTACAGGCGGCGAACTGGTATGTCACTTTGATCTGTATCAACGACGGACGGAGGAGAAAAGTACTGGCGACGATTGGTGTGGTGGTTGACAAGAGTCTACTTTTATAATCATACAAACTCACATGGGCGCTAAGGTAGCTTTTACGTTTCCAATTGTATGTATTTACTAAGCAATCCATGAAGCAAATCCTGTCGAATTTATAATTTAAAAAAAATAACTGACCTGTCATCGAGCTCTTCAACATAGGCTGACGTCGTAGCTATATTCAACAAAACTGTAAAAGAAACTAGCAATACAGAGAAAATATTACTCTTAAGTACGCTATTGACACAAACCAAATAGACAAATTAGTTGTCCATATCAAGCTCGTTAGGTACATTAAACTATTAACCGAAGCATCATACTAAATCTTTGTAGCCTATCCTTCCAAAACACTTTAATAAACAATGCCATTATTATTTTTCAATTACACTATTTACTAGCATACCAGTCGATACGAGGAAGAACTTTTTATTCGCCGTCATTTTCCCTGAATGGTTTATCTAATAATCAATGTGCAATTCACGCATGTGGCGCTGATCTGAATCCTCGCTCCTGCGTCTCTTCGCGCGGCTGTAGTGAGCAACAAGTCCCGGGACTGTCTATCAAAATAAAATCCCAGTTAATAACGAAGGTGATTGGATGGAATCTCAAACTCGGAAGTAGCCGTAGGTGTAAAAAAGGTACAAAGTAAAAGCTCTCGGCTGTGTTTTGGAAACTTGCTCATTTAGAGCTAAATGGTTAAGTGAGTTTAAATAGTAAATTGCGCTCATTACTAACCAGCGACCTAAACCGATCATTTTCTTTATTAATTTGGGTCATGACCTCTTCCCTACAGTGGTGAATACAGCCGAGTACTTTTTTATTTTTTCTTAAAGTATCCTATAAAATACCTACATCTTTATTTGGTGTGAATGACATGGCACAACTGATGTAATTTACAGTAAATATCACAATCGATTGTTGAGTCCACTTGGTAAACTTAATGGTAACTTATGTATCTAATGTTCAGGCAGCTAAAGAATGAAAACTGTGGCAAATTGTTACCATCCTGCATCCCAAATACATTTTAGTTAATTAAGTAAAACGTAAATGGTCCCAAATTATTATTAATATTTATTAATGGCATTATCCAGTGTCTGAATTACAACTAAAAACCTAACATACTCAAAATACAAAATGTTTCTCTCTAAACAAGTGGATCAATAATATTAAGTTTATAATATGATCTGAGATCTATATATAGAAACAATTATCATATTTACAACCCAACATGTAAAATTAGATAAACTTATTTCAAAATCAATTTAATCGCTTTTAATTCCTTAAAAATGTTGAATAAACAAAGGGTATTTCAAGTCTAGTGGCAGCCAGAAAAAATGCAAAGAATAAATGGGACATTTAACATTTTCTGAATTAGGCAATTAGGAGGGAGGGATTCTTAACCCAGGAGGCTTACCCCATGTTACCCTACTCTGTTCAAGACCTGACAAGTAAAAGCAGCATAGTGAAAAGTCATCACTGCTTGACTGTTAGCCAATTAAGAAAGAGCTCAGTTGCTAAGGAGCAGGAGTTCAGTGGCATCAGACTGAAGGCCTGCGTCCAGCACATCTCCTTCAAACAGCCACGAGCCCAATATGCTGCCGTAGCCTGCCCTGATGTCAGTGGACAACACTGTTGGTTTCGGCCCGGCAACCGCCCGGGGGATGTCCGCGGAATATGGCCGTGTAGCAGCCAGCGATCACGCCTAGCGGGACGAAGAAGACGAAAGTGAGGAGGAGCAGGGTGTGGGCGCGCGCCGACGGGGTGAAGCTGGCGGCAGACTCCAGCCCAGGCTCCAGAGCCAGCGGGTCGTCAGCTTGAGCGCGGCTGGCCAGCTGGGTCGGTTTGTGGACGGACTCGTGATGCGCTTCGTGGTTCCTAGAGGCTGAGAGGTGCTTTTTATTCAAAATAGGTAAAGAAAGTTACATGTTAAAAGAACTGAGATGAGAAGGTCCTCCGTGGTTAACCTGTTTAAAGCGGGTTCAGACCAGTTTATCTCAACGACTTGATTTCAGACTAATCTAAAAATAGGAGAAAACCATTTGTTAAAACCAGTATTGTGGCGACCAGTATTATATCGATGAATTCATTTCTAGGCTATTGCACAGACCCCTGACTGCACCAGTTACCATTGAGGGTCTATACTGTGTGATCTCAGTATTGTGTTGGTGGTGGCAACACATTCAATGTAGAAGGGGGAAAAAAACTGCATTACCATATTTAAAGTGATAGTTCACCTCACAAAAAAAGTATTGCATAATAAAGAAGAAGCACTTATCTATTGACTCCAGAATAAAGGACAATTGTAATTTGGTCAATTGGGTGAACTATCCCTTTGAAATAGTTGTAACCCAATCTTAAGCACCAAAAGCCAATGGGAAGATAATAATTACTGATTGTTATCCTAGTACAAAGCTGGATGCATTTGTATCCTTAGCTCTGGTGAATGGCAAATTTGTTCTGTCAATTAAAAAAAGGTTACAGGTTTATCTTCCAAGTTCTGGTATGTGGCAACCAGTGTTGCACATTTCTGTGTTGAAGTAGCTTGCTATTGTGAATGCGACCGTTTCAGCTCTGGATGTTGGCAACGAGTCTGGATCACGCTGCCAACTTCATCAGATACTCCCTGTCATGGAGGGGCCATCAATTACAATTAATTGCCAGTGTCATTTCACAATCAAATTATGTCAAATCAAATGTATTGCCTCATTAACCTATAATAACCATGTATCGCTGACTTCTGGAAATAATAATAACGCCCACTACCAAAGCTAGCAATTAGTGGGTAAAACTGTCTACCTTCCCATCCACTCTGTCACCTATCATGTGAGACATTTGGCTGCTAGTTCTGCCTCCGTAAATGCATCATAACGCAGAAACCTAAATATTCTTACTCTCTACTGGGCTACGGCTCTCAGAGTAGTCATTACCATGCAGCCGGTTGATGTAATATGGTAACATTTCACCTAGGTCAAATGTTGCTTCAAACAATAAATCCTTGTTCTCCCTTTCTGGGGTCAGATAAAGTGAAAAATTACTTAAAATAAAAATAAAATTCTCATTAAATTTCTACGAATGGATCATTTGAGTGCTCGTTGTCCAATCAATATGGCATCAAGAGAAAATGTGGAACCCGGTGTTTATTTTCCGACAGCTGAAGATAAACAGGTCTATTAGCTCCATTTCCTCCAGCATTTATTGACCTAAACTCTTAACGCCACAACATTTATTTTCAGTGGATTGGTTTGTTATAAACCAAAACGACAAGGTACAAGAAAAGCAGGTGTTTGATTTGAAACGTTGTTCATAAATGAGGGACGCACTCTGCAAATCATAGCGCATTTGAAATACTTCACATACTGGTTGAATCCAGGCATCACCCCAACGTCCAGGGGACACATTTACAAACACCCGTCATCTGTTCATCCCACAGAGCCCCTTCCAAGACAAGCCTGGTGTCTTTTCAAGTGCGTTTTTTTGCTCATACTGCATCGACAATTCAGGAATGTTACACATATTTATAAGAAGATCCAAGAGAACGTCTCCTACACCCGTGGTTGGTGAGCCAGACTCTTTGGCTGAGCCCAATGTAGCCCTCAGTCTAGCCCTTCCCTTGGCCATGCAGACCATGTCTGATTGCTGGGCCTCACCAGCCTTTCAGGTTAGAGCATTTAGGGAAGCCCCCTGCAGTTCGATATTGGTGACATGAAGATGGTGACACTGTTGAAACATCTTAAATGGGGACCACCAACATCTGGAGGTGATTGAACTGGTGTGGAGGCACTATATGTGCCCGTCTCAGCCTGGGTTCCTCTTCCCAGTTTGTCTTGATGGAACCTGTTGAGGGTGGGCTGCCAGGCTACTGTTTTTGTCAGAGTGTTTGGGCAGTTCCCCGGACCTGAATCCAATCGAGAATCTCTCATCATGAGCTTGCCCACACGTTGTCAGGAATGCATAGACACGTGCATACACTACTAAGTCACATTACTGTTGCCGTAATGAAATTTAAGTTGTAAAATAATGTGATTTCAATAGTTTACTTTGATTTTCGGTGTGAATTTCAATCGGGCCCCCATTCAGTTGGTGATTTTAGTTTCTATTGACTGTTGTTACACCATTATAATTACGACCTGTGACAATCTGAAGTACCCGGAAAGGCCACTAGATGTCACCTGACATTGTTCTCCCAAAATTCGATTCAACTTACCGTGTAGTTGGTTGGCACACTACAATTTTCCTGTAATCTCACCTGTCTTTGCAACCGTACACATGAAAAAGGTAAAATATAGACGTAGGCTGCAAATCGTTACAATTCAATTTTTTTTATTTCAATACGACAAGTATGTTAAAAAATCCAACAATATCAGGTAAAAAAATGCATTCCCATTATTAGTTAACCCATTTCTGTAAACAGACACATATCCTGAAATACTGCATTATTACTCAGGGGTTATTTCAGAAAATAAAATGCAAAATTACCTGTAAATTAAATGTTTGGCAAAAAAACATAATGGCAGAACCTCCAAGATTAAATGCATTACAAAACAACAATACGCTCAATCTCTTCTTTCATTTTATTGTCCTACTCCCTCATCTCCAGCTCTTCTTTACTTTTTTCCTTACGACTCTTAAATTATCCCCTCTTCTGTTACTCGGTCTGCTCTCTCCTCTTTCATGTCCCCTGCTGGCGTTCTACTCTTTCAAAAATGGTACTAATCATTTTCTTCTAATTAATAATCAGTGCTTGCCCTGGGCCGGAATGATCTGGAAAGGCGTTCCGGTAATACTAATTTTAGGCAAAAGAGCTATCTGGGACAGACTACTTTAATGGAACAAGCCCTAATAACGCATACATTTTGAGCATATTCTTATGTGCGATTTGTCCGTTCACGTACTTATCCCACGTCAAGCGCTGTTAATACGGTTATTTAGGTTAAAGAAAATACATACTTTTAATTCAGACTTCCATCGGACAAGCTAAAGTCACATGACACCCAAGTCCCTGCTCCCCTCTTGTATTTCAACAAACTCAATTCAAGAAAAGTCCCATCGAAAACGGATCCATTGAAGTCGCATTTTAAGATAGCATGGCAAATGAGTAGTTAGCTAGCAAGACTTGCTTGGCTTAACGTCATGGTTTCTTAAAATAACTTGGAATACAATCGTGGCTGCCATATTTATCGCTACATCTAAACGAGGTGAGAATAATGTGTGCACCGCGGACCGAAACTGTGAAAAGGTCGTGCAGAAACAAACTGGGAGAAATCTGAGAGTTACTGGATCTGGTTCCAGCAGGATCACCGCAAATGAACCCTGGCTAGTTACCAAACAAATTATCTAAGATAGTAGATTCCCGACGTCGGTGCGCTCTTTAAGGAGATGGGCCAGGTGACTTGTTTTTAGTTGGTGTTTGGACACTACAGAACAAAATGTTTGGTGGGATACGTTGTTCATTTTCACCCACTTACCGAATGTTTTTTTTTTACCGAAATCACTTTTTCCCAATAGTGATTTCCGAGTTTTGACGGTGGTCACTAACCTGATAGTTTTGGGAATTGATAATCATTGAAAACATCCATAACCAGTCCATAATAGGTCGCATGAACAGTGGAACCAAGATGGTGAAAAATGGCATCTGCCACTTTCTAAGTCTATTGGCGGATCCAATTACCATGACAGTGGAACTTGGGTTTCTCAAATCACATGCAGAAATATCACGATGCTAATTACCCATAAGAAAGATGTACCCTGCCACGGACACAACAGGATTAGTGGTGAAGCAGTGTAACTTCACAATTTACAAACATATGTGTAAAATGATCTGGGGGAAACACATCTGGAGAGTCTTCTAAAGAAATGACAAGTTATCAGTGCAATGCATCATTTAACAGTATTGGAATATTGTTTAATCTGTTCTGAGAATGGGATCGTCATAACATATATATATTTTAAATGGGGCCAAATAGCATAGTCATTTTTGTTTCCCTTACTATTTCTGTGGCACAAAGTAGGAACTATTTGAATCAAGCTGCAACTGTCTTGTAAGCTACACATTTTGTACTGGGTCAGGGTGATTCGAGCAGCCACCTGTTTTATTCCAGAATATCAGTCTCGTATGTCAACAGTTGGTAGTAGGCTAACTTAGGGAAAGGTGTTTCTTGGTCTTCAGCACAACCTTTCGCTGACTCCGTCTCAACAAGGTCCAGGGAGTCTTTGAACACAGACTGAGGGTTGTACCTGAAAGACCAGGAGAAATTACATGAAAATACTCAGAAGAAAATGATGAATCCAAATGTTAAACTGTCATTGACAATAGGTTGTCGATTAGTTTGACAAAGAAAGTAAAAAAAAAAAAAACAGTATTATAATATCAACCCCAGTAGTTTATAGTTCTCAGGTATACCAACATATTTGTAAATAAACAGTTCCACTTTAGTGTAGGTGAACAATTCCTTTGTAATTTCTTCATGGATTTACAGTAAGGCAAATTACAGTACTGCACTGTAGAATAATCCATACAATCACAAAAACGTGTAAGTGAATATAACCTAAAGCAGCGTTTGACGACTCACACAAACCCTGCAGACTCTGTACATGTGGGCACTGTTCTCCCTTTATCCTCAGGTACACAGTTATCATAGAAAACGGTCTCGGTGTTGGCCAGGCAAAATCCATTGCACCTCATGACATCTGTAAAGCAAAAACCACAGACAACATACACTCTCGAGACGTTAGGACATGGAGGACATTCCACAGGACCTATCACACAGCTCGCTTAACCATGGGGGTTGACGAAATGTACATGCCCAATTGTGCTTGTAGGGAACCACCTGCCGAAACGAGATACTACCTGACAAAGGCTACCCAGTCCCACATACCTCTTATCAACCCTGGTGGTGCTAAGACGATTTCAGGGACTGCCAGAATACATCAAAACAGGATGAAATGACTGGGGGGAATATTCATATACCATTTGCAGTGTTTATGGGGAAACAAAACTGGGCGGCACAGATTCTATCTGCAGGGGCAATGCCATTCAGTCGATCAGACCCATGCTGGGGTCTTCACTGGTCCGAAGGAAAAAAAAAATCAGAAACCATAATTAGGTGTTAGTAACTGAAACTATCATCACA
>JACXGK010000624.1:30727-42659 GCA_016801125.1 Novumbra hubbsi
CCCCCCCCCCCCCCCCCCCCCGGAAAACCGGACGCGGGAACTTCACCCTGGTGTTTCCTTAACGCCGGCCGCCACAGAAGGTTATCATCTTCCGCAACCAAAACACTGACACCGTGTGGTGGAATGTGTTACTGCGGCACCTGTAGATTGACTACCTGTCACAGAGGGCACAGCAGAACTCCTTAATTCCTCTCCTCCTCACTGACTCCTCCTCTTTCTGCCCCAGGTCCTCGCCTCCCTCCTCTTCATCGATTCTGCCATTTGTCCGTTTCAGCCTCCTCTTTTTCTCCTTCCTCCTTCTGGCACGGCACCACTTCTCGGTCTTCCCTCTCTCGAGGTCTGCTGGGCACAAGCTTCTCGAAGCACGCCTGTAAGTCGGCATGGCGACCGTTAAAATGGGTACTCAGCAGTTGAAACAAACAACCAAATAGGTCACCCTGCTTTTATTATGTAAACCAGTCAAAGAAGGACGGGCCCCTTCGTTGTTTTGAAGGGGCCGACGTGTGAATAAGATGGAGAAATTCAACTGAAAATATGGACTGGCCATCCTTTAAATTCTAATTTAGGCGGTTCGCTAGAATTAAAATCCAAAGTGTTTGTTTACAATAACATGTTTTCACATAATGGGGTAAACAATCTTATATTTGGGGTCTGTTAAAGTACAACATGTTTCTCTATGGCTGAGGCATCCATAACACACAGCATCCAGGAACCAAACGGTGTGCGCTCAGTTTTACCAAACCTCAAAACCGGTTAAAGAGCGCCAGTGGCCGTGTCTCTGAAATGCCAGCCATCTTGGCGTTTTCACACGTGTCTAACGATTAGCCCTAGTAAATACCTCAAACGAGGAGAATGGTGCACTTATGTGTTTTTTAGATACACCCATTGCCACAACCAACACAATGCTCCTGCAGAATGAGAAGGTTGGTTCGGAGCCCAGTGGCCCAGTGGCTACAGTGGCCCAGTAGCTACAGTGGCTACAGTGGCCCAGTGGCTACAGTGGCTACTCACGCAACCTGAGCGTCCAGTCCCTCCGCGTCTGTCAGCCGTGCTCGAAAGGCCTTGTGCTCCGAAAGAACATGTTTGCGCAACTTGTCCCACGACTTATCTGGAAGACAAACGTGCGATAAATGTGTTAACCGGGTGTAGTCCTTACCAATAAAAAAACATGGTCATCCCCGTCGGAAGCCGCGGTTAGGCAGAATACAGGGAAGCGCGGTGAACCGCGGCCCCCGGTGTGACGAGGCTCTCACCACTGTAGTCACAGTGCAGGCAGGTGAAGCTTTCCTGCAGCAGGCTGTGGTACCGCCGCTCGTGGACGTCCCGGGACCTGACGCTCCGAAACCTCCGGGAACAAACCTGGCAGCCGTGAGGCCTGGAGGCCCTCTCCCGGGCCCCCCTGTGAGGCCTGGAGGCCCTCTCCCGGGCCCCGTCGTGGCATTTCAGGTGGATCTCGAGCAGGCTCCTGGAGGCCGGAGTGGCGCGGCAGAGAACACAGGACCGTGGACGTCGCCGCTTAGGCCCGCAAGGAGGAGCAGCTTGCTTCCCCGGGCGCCGGGAGATTATGTCATCCGTCTTTTCATCGTGGGAGGCGTCTGACTCCAAGCCCTCCTGCCCGACAGGAGTTGACGGAGCATGGGTAACGGTTCGGCCCGACGGGCCTTTCTTGGCGGTGGAGATGCGACAGAGACCCAAGGTCATGAGGTGAGCTGACTGGGCCATCTCCTCATCCTTGGCCTCTGGCTCTGTCGCCACCAGTGATCCCATTGGACAGGACAGGCTGACGGAGCCGGCTGCGTCCAATCGGAACACGCTCTCCTCATCGTCCACAGCTCCTTGTCTCTCTTCTTCAAACAGCGCGCTGACCTGCAACACGACCAGAACGGGATCAACAAAACTGACCTTCAAACAGAACTCCAAACCCACACCGCCTCGCCCACTCCCGGGCACCTCGCCAGCTTACCTCGCAGGACTGCGCGATCTGGAGGCTAGCGTCCGAGTTGGAGATCAGGGCCATGTCACATGACCGGGGACTGATGTTGGGCAGCATGCCGTACATGGGCAGCAGGAAGGACAAGCGCTCCAAGCCCATGTGATCCATCTGGTCGTCGTCCGCATCCTTCGAGCCGGAATGGAGGTGATCCTCCAGATGATAGCCGTTCCCATCCAGTCCATCGCCGTGGTCATGCTCTCTGCCGGCCCTAGGCCCCACCTCCAGCCCCATGGCCTCGTCCTTCTCCGGGCAGGGCAGGCCGTCGCGGGGGTCATGCTCTTTTTCGGCCCTAAGCCCCACCTCCAGCCCCATGGCCTCGTCCTTCTCCGGGCAGGGCAGGCCGTCGCGGGGGTCGTGTCTCTCCAGGATGTGCGTGTGGATGCTGACCTTCAGGCTACTGGTGAACTGGCACGCTCTGCAGCGGTAGACTTCCACCAGGAAGGACTCGACCAGGGGGGTCACCTGAGGGTCCAGCCCCTTAGCCGTGGCACAGTACAGGCTCGAGGTGACAGTGTCTTCTGGGAGTCGTAATGTGACCGAACTGATGTCCTGAAAGTCATCTTTGACCAGACTCATCCTCTCTATTGAACTGGCATTGGGAGATGGTGCAGAGGGATTGGTTGAGATAGGCATCATGTAGTAATTGATAATTATGCAGGTATGGGATAAATGTTTGGGAACCATTACACACTAACTAACTTGGTTTTAGCTACACTCTTTTCTAGCTGTGCATTGACTTTGTAAGATATGATCAAACAATTAACAGAGATGGGACAAATTAATTAACAGTAATAATATATTCACATATTGCTCAGTGGCTGCTGTTATCGATGTAGTTATATTAATATGAATAACTAATTGTCAAGTAAACACTGCAAGACAAGTTAGCTGTAGAAAACGCATGTAAAACCGACATCTACGAACCAAATCAAATATCTACGTAGCTTTATTATGTGTATAAAAAAACACACACTAGTCTGGTACATGTGCAGCAAAAAGCAACGTTCTACTCACCGTGGAAGCTAACTATAGCTAGGTAGGTTACACATTGGATCAACACGATGACCACAGCTCAGCTCAGCAAAGCTCTATAGTACCTGGCTGGACCTTAGTCTTAAAAACTATAGCTAGCTACAGTAGCTAGCTAACATAACTAGATACTTCTGTTGTTATCCGCGTGTATACTTATCATGTATGAATGTGCTAGGTTGGACGATTTTGTCAAGAGTTCAATTAATTATATGTTTAATTAACTGTTAGTGTATGTACTGTATGTGGATATTGCAAAAATAATTATCTAGGACGCTTCATTAAATGTAAACACGTCCGAAATAGCCAGTCACATCGGTGCAGACGTTTAGGGTCCACTGTCAATGTTAGATTGGTTCATGTATGTGTAGTTCGTATAAATATTAAAACAAGTTATTTAATAAGTAATTGAAAAATGACGAGTATTAAAATAAATATACACTAAAAAATGACCAGCTATTTTGAAATCTCACATTAAAGAGGCACACAAAAATGCAAATGTATAGATCTTTATAGACAGTGCCTTGGCGTTTCTTGTTTTGCTATTCAGTGCGCATGTCCAAAGTAAACAATGAAAATGGCTGCCATGGACTTTATAAGTGGTGACAGCGAAAGGAATCAAGCGTAAGAAATGTTTTAAATTGTGTTAGGGTTGCATTCATAGATGTTAAAAGAGCTGCCTCTGCCTGTGTCATAATGATTAATATTCTTCAATAAATAATGTGTTCATTATTGGTCGAAGCGCCGTTAGTGGTTGCCTGTATACTCTGTCAATCTGTTCTTGGTAGATGACATTATTAAATAAGCTAGCTACAGTAAAATAGAATCCCATTTCGTAAATAAACGCAATTTAAAATTATTTAGCTACCTTACAAGCCAGTGTCATTTATGGATGCTCAGTCTGATTACCGTAATTCGGAATACGATTAGACAGCTATTTTATAACCCTGTTTAGCTTAGTTTCAGTGTCTCTGGCAGGCTCTCAACGTCTCGGCTAACAAATCTAACCGTTGACTAAGTCTGCAATATCAACATTGTGAAACGAGTGGTGGGGGGGCGGGTTCTCAACTGAAAAGTAAGAAGGTTTGAGAAACTCAAATTGTTGCAACCTATTATTGAAATAATTAACCAGCAGTAGTGGATGAATGTACAAATTACGGCATTTCAGTTCTCCAAACATGACACTCTTTTGCGTATAATTTGGCTGAGCAGTGGAGAGGACCCAGGGGCCTCGGGGAGAAGTGGCAATGAGGACGAAGACGAGGGTCTGTCGGGAGGAGACGAGGATGGGGGCAGTGCCGGGAGGGCCGCCTCCGGTACCTCAAAGCTTGGGGTTGTCGCTAAGGCCAAGAAGAGGAAACACAAGCACCGCAGCAAGCACAAGCACCACAAGCACCCCTCCCCCGAGGACAAAGAGCGGCGTCACAAGCACCGGCACAAGCACAAGAAGCATAAGCACAAAGACGTCCCGGCGACCAAAGGATTCCCCTCCGGTGGCAACAGTGACGCTCCCCCGTTCGCCGCCAAGCAGCCGGGACTGGAAGACGATGAGATGGCCCTTCTGGAGGAGCTGGAGAAACAGAGGGCCTTGATCCAAGCCGAGCTGGATGGGGAGCTGACTGAGGGGGGCAGGGGGTTCCTCCTCCAGGGCTACCAGTCTGGGGAAGAGGAGGAGGAGGAGGGGGAGGGAGGTGGGGGGAATCAGAGGGAATGGGCACGCAACGGGCAGCCGTGGCAACGGGACGCAACGGGGACCAGCTCCGGCTCGCAGGCGACCAGGGACGCCGCCGGAGTCGGACGAGAGTCGACGGACGGCGTGACAGCCAATCGGTGGAGTCCATGTGCGAACACCAGGAAGACCGGGACAGACGTGAAGGCCAGGGCCGCGACGAGCGGTGGGAGCGCGTCCGGGGAGCGCGACCGGGGGAGGCACTCCAGGAGCGCAGAGTGCTTCAAAGAAAAGGCGCGGCCGTCCAAGTCCCCCGCCGGCGCCGGCAGACACACCCCGCCGGCTCCGGGCAGAGATGTCCCCAGCCAGGAGCCCAGCGGCAGCAACCGCAAGTCACCCGGACACTCCAGCGAACACAAGGCCCGGCGGACGGACACGGGAGGGGACGCGGACAGGAGGGACGGCAAGGAGGTCTCCTCCGGGAAGGAGAACCGCTCTCCTGGCCTTCGGGAGAGACTGCCAGGACCCGCCCTGCGGCACAGCACACCCCCGGCACAGCGTCGGGAGCCCCGGGAGTCCTCCTCGGGCCCCCAGGCAGCTGAGCGGATGGCCAGGTCGCCGCCACCGTCCAGAGGGGGCCTCCCGCGCTCCCCGGAGAGTCGAAGGAGAGAGATGAGGCTCTCCCCTGGGAGGTTAGAACACACACACATAAAACGTTAGCAGCGCAATGATTATCAGTAGCAGTGGCAAACCGAAGGGCAAATCTGTTTCAGTTCTTAAAGGTCAACTATTTTAAAGGTCTTTCCGGCCACATTGCCAACGAATAGTTGTTTTAGAGGACAAAAAAAAGGTGACCTCCCCAAATGACCTCTGCATAGCTGTCACGAGACCAGTGTGTTTTCAGGGAGCTTGGCAATTGAACTGATCGTAGTGCACATTTTAATTGTGACATCGGAGCTTGAACTATACCTGTCTTCATTACGCACGATTCTCAAACAAACAAAGTCCAGGTTGTTGTCATCCACCAAAGGAGTCATCTAGGTGACGCACAGAGAAGGTGGGATGTGTAACCTCTGGTCTTGTCGCCGTGTGGTTTTCAGGATGCGGAGCCAAGAGGAGGCAGGAGGCCGGAGGGCAGGCAGCCCTGGTCTCGGGGCCCGGCGGAGGTGCAGCCGCTCACCGTTCAAGAGAAGGTCTCGCTCTCCCAGGAGACATAGCAGGTCTCCAATCAGGAGGTGGGTGGAACGGCAGAAGTGTCGACTCATTACCTGTTAAAGAGGTTTCCTCAGAGCTTTGGCGATAAGGTGTTATTCAGGCTGACGGCTTGGCTCTGGAAATCCCCCCAGCCAGTTCTTAATTCTTCTAGTACCCTGAAACCCCCCCTTTTGACATGGCCTAGCCTTTTTGACTCTGTTTCTACTTGGTCTAATTACCATGAAAACAGTTTAATCTTAAACATTTCATGACTTCTGTTTTGAAGCCAATGAATAAATGCATAACTAGGAGAGTTGAACTTCTCCTTCCCATTTAAGGTTCTGACAGTTTTAGGTTTACATGGCATCGAAGGTAGTAATCTCATTGTAATTCAGAGAAGGGCAGGGAGTCCTCCATATTGAACCTATGAGATACTCAGTTCTTTGCTACCCTTGGCGGCTGCATGTAGGTCGCTGGACCGGGAGAGGCTGGCGCGGAGGTCCCGCTGGAGGTCCAGATCCCAGGAGCGGAGGCAGAGACGAAGCCGGGACAGAGAAGACAAGTTCAAGGGCAGTCTCTCCGAGGGGATGATGGTCGACAAGGATGAGTCTGAGGACGACATGTAGGCATAGTGGAGGCTGTTTCGCTGTGGATTAGTTTTGTTTCTGTTGTTTCCGTTTGGCTTTGGTGTTGACTGGTTCAGTCTGTCCTCTACCTGGCTTTTACCTCTCCTTATGAAGTTATGGACGTTTTTTTATTTAATATTTACTTTTTTTTCCCCTTTTTTTTTAGAAAAAGGCATCCTATTTGTATTAAACTGAACAAAAATAAATAAACGCAACATGTTAAGTGTTGGTTCTGTTTCATAAGCTGAAATAAAAGATCCCCGAACTGTTCCAAGCGCTCATTTATGTGTATTCAAAGTCATATGAAGCCAATAAATGAATGCCTGATATGTTTATTTCAATTGAATGATTTCCTTATGTGAACTGAAACAGGTAATAATTGTGGGAAATGTTACATGTTGCATTTAAATTTTTGTTCAGTATATGTACAGTATCCAAGTTGCCTGCCACCCCCAGCGAATAGAATAGGGCTGGGATTAATCACGGACTAACGGAGGCAGGGAGTCCACAATGAATCCAATTATATGAACAAAACATTTTTAGAAAGTTATTATTATTATCGTTCCAGACATATGCTTACTCTGCACAAGTTGGTCTTCTGAATAGGCCCGGAGGTTTTCATTATGTTCTAGTGGTTTACTCACGTTCATTTAGCTCCCCGCTAATACATAGAACTTCCCCGGGCTCTTAAGAATATGAGCAGTGTGCAAGTGTGCAAGCCTAGGGTTACGACACAGTCGTTCCCATCTCATAGTCTGACTGACTGGCCCACGTGTGTGTGTGTGTGTGTGTGTCTGTGTAGGATGACCGTCTTGTGTTTGATTTGATGTAGTGTGTCCTGTAACAGGCTGGAAGACTTTGACTTGGATGAGGAGGACGAGGAGGCTCTGATCGAACAGAGGAGGCTGACCCGCCTTGCCATTATTCAGGTGGGTGGACATCATCCTCTGCAACCTGCCGGGTTATTTACTTACTGGTCGGGTTGGCGGACACAGACCAGGTCTGGTCCTGGACAAAACAAATCAGACTAAAATGGAGAATCTCTACGGATATGTTTTAATCTGCTTAATCTGTGCGCACAAGACCGGCCCGAAACGTTTAACCTCCCTTAATTAGCTGTCGTCATAAACAGCCTGCTTGGGGAACACGGCGTGTTAGTTCCACGTGTGTGTGTGTGTGTCCCGTGAACAGAAGTACAAGGGGGGAAACGAGGACAGTAACATGTCGGCACCATCGGAGCCCAGCAGCCCCCAGAGCAGCCCGCGCAGCCGCTCGCCCTCGCCAGACGACATCCTGGAGCGCGTGGCGGCCGACGTCAGCGAGTATGAGCGGGAGAACGTCGACACGTTCGAGGAAAACATCAAGGCGAAGCATGACCTCATCGAACGCGAGAGAGACGGTACATCTATATATCTGATTCATACATTTCGAGAGGCGAAACTGGTGGAAGTAGGTAAAGAAACGGCACCATCGCCCAGTGTGTTGCAGCGGCACTTGTGTCTCAACTCTGCCGCCGTTCTTTCCTAGACGGGACCAGCGTGAAAAGACTCTCCGCCCCCGATATGTTCACGGAGTCGGATGACATGTTCATCGCCTACTTCGACGTGAGTACTTCCCCTGTTGTTTTGTCTCCCCTCGGTGTTGTTTGGCCTCTTCGAACGCATCAATCGTGCCACTTCGCCTTCGGCATTTAAATGAAGTTGTCTGTGGAACGTGATCCTGGCAGATAAGGTTGCACGGCCTGGTGTCTGTGTCTCGGGTCGTCCTTTTATTGTCACTGTCCAAACACCTCTCTTGTCATTGGGTAACCTTAAACGGGCCACAGGTTATTTGGGGGATTGCTGCGTGAGGCAACAAAGAACCGCTAATCTGAGTTGAGATGAGCGCGGAAACTATATGTATATAGTCCTTTGAGGTCACGGTGAGACTCAGGTCCGACTACCACCTGAGTTTAGGTTTTGTATAAGGAGCATGTCTTTGTTCCATTGGGACTGTGTCCTCTCTGGGTCAAGCAGGTAAAGGGAGGGAAAACAGATTGTTAGGGAGTTAAGACCTTTAGAAGAAAGGCCTGTTGTCTCAGATGGGATTTATATACCATCTGACCATATAACCACACAGACGGCTTACACTTGAATTCAGTGTCATTTAAAACGGTAATTAATACCCGCAAATATTTGTTCATAATTTACCCTAGACAGATCCGTACCTAAACCAAAAACAAGAACACTAACGTGTAGCATAGGGACTTTACCATGACTTTAAGTGGTTACTGTGGTTCTCACCGATACTAATTGAACCCGCTTCGCAGAGTGCCAGGCTTCAAGCTGCCGGCATCGGGAAGGACTTCAAGGAAAACCCCAACCTGCGGGACAATTGGACCGATGCCGAGGGCTACTACCGTGAGTCCCTTGAGCCGTAATTCCCTCCATTCATCAGTCGGAGGGGACCGCTTTGATCTGTTCTTCATTTGCTGTACGGCATCACACAATCATGAATTTCTGTGTCGTCCATCTCACCTGCCAACAAACGTTACTTTTGTTTCTTGTCCAAGGACTTAACCTCGGAGAGATCCTGGACAAGCGGTACAGCGTGTATGGCTACACGGGCCAGGGTGTGTTCAGCAATGTCATACGAGCCCGAGACGTGGCCCGAACTGGCCAGGACGTGGCCATCAAGATCATTCGCAACAACGAGCTCATGTGAGTGTCAGTACATCGCAAGCAGGACCTGGGCCCCATTCAGGAGGCAAACAAACATTACGAAAGGCGGAGATGCTTCCTTAGCTTGTCACGGTTCACATGGAGGCATATCCTGGTCGAAAGTAAGGCATTGTACTAGTGAAATGTCCACGTTCCGTTGTCCTCACAGGCAGAAGACGGGCCTCAAGGAGCTGGAGTTCCTGAAGAAACTCAACAATGCCGATCCGGATGACAAGTTCCACTGCCTGCGCCTCTTCCGACACTTCTACCACAAGCAGCACCTCTGCCTGGTCTTTGAGCCTCTCAGGTACTCTGATGTACAGGGATATACTTGATAGGCCCAGGCTGTAGGAATAGAAGTATACATTAAAAAGGTGTGACTGAACTAAACATAATGTTTGACTAAACCACATAGTGCACTGCTACTATATTTGTGCTTAAATGCTATTTTGTGACCCAGCCCCAGATTCTAAGTGGCACATCTCTCTAATCCCCCACCTCCCTCCTCAACCCATCTCCCTCCCAACCCATCTCCCTCCCAACCCATCTCCCTCCCAACCCATCTCCCTCCCAACCCACCTCCCTACCAACCCACCTCCCTCCCCAGCATGAACCTCCGTGAGGTGCTGAAGAAGTATGGCAAAGATGTGGGCCTCCACATCAAGGCGGTGCGTTCCTACAGCCAGCAGCTCTTCCTGGCTCTGAAGCTGCTGAAACGCTGCAACATCCTTCACGCCGACATCAAGCCTGACAACATCCTGGTGCGTCAAATCTACACCCCCCCGGGAACTTTTAACCCTAACTTCATAAAAAAAAAAAAATATATATATTTTTTTTACAAAAGTTTGAGGAGGGGTATGCGTTTCAGGGCGGGTTGTGTGTTTCAGAGCGATACGTTACACTTCCTTGTCGGCCGGCCGTGGAGATCGGTGTTCGCATAAGAGCCGGGCCCTAATTAAACCCACTCAGCGTGTACAACGTGATGTTAGAGGGCTGTAAACAAACACCGTGCCCGTCGGCTTAGAGGCCAATTGTACACTGCCTCTGCCTCGACAATGCGCCCGTTAATGTTTTAACACTTTGTTTAGTTCACTGTGCCGGATATTCCCACCTGCTAATGACCACCAATAGGATTGAAGATTTGGCCCATGGTTATTCCAGTCTGCCTCGGCTCTTTGTCGGAAAGCAATCCGCTGGTCCTTGTGCTTCGACTTTATGAAGAAATACATTTGGCGGAAGGATGTTTAATCATTTCAGAATTTGGCGGAAGGGTGTTTAATCATTTCAGAATTTGGCGGAAGGGTGTTTAATCATTTCAGAATTTGGCGGAAGGGTGTTTAATCATTTCAGAATTTGGCGGAAGGGTGTTTAATCATTTCAGAATTTGGCGGAAGGGTGTTTAATCATTTCAGAATTTGGCGGATGGGTGTTTAATCATTTCATAGATTGGCAGAAGGGTGTTTAACGTGGGTCGAGTGGCTTGTTTTGCTGATCGGTTTGGTTTCACCAGGTCAACGAGTCGAAAACCATCCTGAAGCTGTGCGACTTCGGTTCGGCGTCCCACGTGGCGGAGAATGACATCACTCCCTACCTGGTCAGCCGGTTTTACCGGGCGCCGGAGATTAGTGAGTCTCCGCTCCTTCTGTTTCCTGTTTGTTCTTCTCCCCAGTTCTTTCTTCCTTAAATATCTTCTCAAATATCATGTCTTGTTGTCTAGTTTGTTCACTAACCCCAGACATGTTACTAGTTTTAGCACAGGCTTTTGCCCCGTCTTAAACTACATTCAACCATTCCTTGACTAGGTCAGTTAGGTCAGTGGTTTCCAGCTCCGGTCCTTGATTGCGCCCAACCTTACACATTGTTATTTTAAACATAGACAAGCAAACCCAGGTCTGACAATTACTAGACATGTTGAGGACCGGAGCTGGCAACCACGGCATTAGTGGGTCCGGTATCTCTCAAACAAACCGGCCAATGTTCAGTCGTCCATCAGCCATCTGAGGGGAGACTACATCCACATGAATCACCATGAATGTTACCAGATTTTTTTAGATCCATAATGTCAGTGCCCCCCCTAAGGCAGCTCAGTTTGGTTGTCTACTCATCTGGCCGATGGCTAAGCGGAGAGAAGCCCCACGTTGACGTGGTGAGATGTTCGGTGGAGGCCGTGCCGTGAAGCCTGTGTCTCTCCTCAGTCATAGGGAAGCCTTACGACTACGGCATCGACATGTGGTCCGTGGGCTGCACCCTGTATGAGCTGTACACCGGGAAGATCCTCCTACCGGGAAAGACCAACAACCACATGATCAAACTGGCCATGGACCTCAAGGGCAAAATGCCCAACAAGGTGAGCCGGCCTGGCGCTGCCCTCCTGCTGTTTACACGCCTCCCGGGGGAACCTTTAGTTCGGAACGGGATCCACCAGGAAACTAGTGACTCCACCAGTGAAATTGATACCGATTGGTTTCCCCTTCACAGATGATCAGGAAAGGCGTGTTCAAGGACCAACACTTTGACCAGAACCTCAACTTCCTGTACACTGAGGTGGACAAGGTTACTGAAAGGGTGGGTTATGGTCTCTGACACCGTCTAACAGCAGGAGCTTTGGCACCAGAAACCGTCTGTTAGCTCCTGCAGGGAATTTCAGTAGTTTTATTTATTCCACGCGGTTTCTGTGTCTCACCGTAAGCTGAACCAGGTCCGCATACATTTTGAGAACCCT